>JASAND010010052.1:0-131711 GCA_030248195.1 Trissonchulus latispiculum
CTGCAGCAAGCAACGAGATGAGATCTAAGGATATGCTAAAGCTATTGGTTCAAGCAGGAAGGAAATAGAAGATCAGAGTCCTAAAATTATTCTTGAGATATACGTAAATTTTCCGTATAAATGGATAAAATACACTGGTTAGTATAAAGAGTTTCTCAAAGAAAAACTTTGCTAAAATAAATGTTCAATCAAGCTCGAATACATATATACGTACGTAGCAGTAGAGATTGTTTATGCACTATAAACTAAATGTAGTTTGGATGGATATGCATAATGACTTACATTTATAAACCGCGAATATGGGTTGTTCGGCGAAGCTGTGCCCATATTAATTCGCTCACAACCTAGTCCTCTTCTATTTTTGAACCTAGCATATTAAGCATTTTAAAGACTAGTCCTCTTTTCATTTTACAACCCCACAATCACCCATATTACTTTTTGCATGCTCCAGAGGAGCATTTTTATTTCTTGTATTCAGAAACTACATATATTGAAGTAACTAAATAGCTAAGTTTCGTTTCTCTATCACTTCACATGCGACCACAGTGGCCGGTCAAAAATGGTGAAAATTCGAAAAATGAAAAATCGAAATTTCTCGCTGTGTATTCAACTTAGAGAGCTCAATTCTTTCATACAAAGGTTTTCTGGCACGGCGAATTGATTCCCGTAAGCAGGTTTGCCGTCGGACCCACCCATATTGCTGGGCTGGTTCCACTTTGCTGTCGGGAGGGTCAAGTCGGTACCGACTTACAAGAACACCATATAGGACTGTGCATGGCCTCTCAAAACTTTGTCCCTAGAGGTTTTCTGGTGCGCCCAGCTCATTCCCGGAGTCCGTTTTGCCGTCCGACCCACCCATTTTGCTGGACTGGCTCCACTTTGCCGTTTGAAGGGTAAATCGGGTAGGGGGGTCAAGTGGTCAAAAATAAAATTTTTTAAAAGTGGTCAAATTTGGTACCAAATGAAAGCCCTAAGTGAGCTGAACAACTTTTGTCATAGAATTGCATGCTCAAAGTGGCTGTAGAGTGCTGTGGTAGGGTGGGGGTGGGGACTTAAGTGATTTTGGGTCAAAAATAAAATTTTTCAAAAGTGGTCAAATTTGGTACCAAATGAAAGCCCTAAGTGAGCTGAGCAACTTTTGTCATAGAACTGCATACCCAAAGTGGCTGTAGAGTGTTGTGGTGGGGTGGGGACTTAGGCGATTTTGGGTCAAAAATAAAATTTTTCAAAAGTGGTAAAATTTGGTATCAAATGAAAGCCCTAAGTGAGCTGAGCAACTTTTGCGGTGTCGGATTTATGCCTTTCTCAACCGGAATTTAAAGGATAGACATAGGCCCAACACACATATTATCCCGTTTTGTGCGGAGCATTTTTGTTACTTGTATATACTCCGAATAATACTTGGCTCATTTGTGCAACAAATCTGCCCTCCCCTGGATGCCCTCCCCCTTTTCCGAAAACATCCCTAATATACCCTGTAAGGGTTATGGCAACAATTTCATTTCGGATCATAATCTGAGCAGTTTTATCCGGATATCTGTATATTAGGGGCCAGTGTTATCAATATGGGTGTCTTTGACACACATGAATTTATAATCCGGGTTAGCGACTTAATCCTTGCTTTAGAGTTTGATAACATTGGCCTGTGACACCAATCACAAGTGATACACACACACACACACACACACACACACACACACACACACACACACACACGCACACACACACACACACACGCATTTAGTATCTTATACTACGTAATGTTTCTAGAATTTGTAACTTGGAGCTAATGCTTGAGTACGGTTCAGAAGCTTGGAAGACGTACAACTCTATCTTAACCAAAATGCTTGAACAGGCCGAGAAACAATTATTAGAATATAGGTACGTTCCTGCTTATAGTAGGGATTTTTTCTTTGGGGGGCCTAAAAGGCAGAGGAGCGACTAATTTTGGGGGGACTTTTCCAAGACCCTTTCATTAAGACAGGTCAGTATCTGCCCAGTAAATCGTCTTATTCTGCTTTGCTTTCAGCCAGTAAGCCGGGCTGTTTATTTTGGACTATTGCATACATTACACGTCAGGTGTTTGAGCCCTACTAAGCGTAAATAGTCTATTAAATTGGACTCTCAAACGTCAACGTCTACATGAATGGGTGGCTTTTACTTATGCAGTGTTTTCAGTTAAGGCTTTCTGGCTGAACGTAAGGCAGAATAAGACTGCTTAGTGGGCAGATTCTGCCCTGTCTTACTTAATGCTTTGCTAAAAATAGCTGTTTTTCTAGCTTACATTAATTTTTATCCCAAAAATATGCAGGTTTGGTGGTTAGAAGACAAAAACTAAGTAGAAAAGTCTCCATCGAAGCCGGAACATTTTTGAAAATTTCGCCTTCTGGGAGACATTTTTTGGGATAAAATTTGACACCAAGGGACACCCTGAGGTGTCCTCCCTAGGATAAGCCCAGCCCAGATCGATGGACGTCTGTATAGAGGGTTAGTTTTTGAATTCCTATATTATCGACATTGTATTATTAAGTATTTCTTTTTTATCAGACAAAGAATTCAGGAGATCAACTATGAAAGGAAGAAGTCCCAAGCAACCGCTGGTGAACAACTTAAGATTTTGGAAGAAAGGTATGGTTTAAGTGTTTGGACTCGAAAGCTGCAGGTGTATTAGTGGGGTATTAGGATTCTCGGCCAGGCTGCGAAGCTCTCAAATCATTTAAATTGAAAATATAATTATAATTTTGTTTGTGTTCTGGTTATGTGTGAAGGTAAGCAGTAGATCGTGTGTAGGTCATGTGCTTTGAGGTGCTGGCCCCTCCTCCATTGGTGTAGTCATTATTCAATGTTTGTGTATCCTGGTATGAGCACCGGGATCCTAGACCTTGACAAGGGAAGAGAAGGGTTATTTTTACTTTCTGAATCGTACGTTCGTAAGTACTGATAATCTTAGCTAAGCTTACCTTTTACATTGAATTTGTGTTTTAGCTGGGTCGGCCTTGTGACAAAGAACTACGAAATTGAACGAGCGATAGTGGAATTGGAAGCTGAGCTCACTTCTGCCAAACGACCAAAGAAATCTCATAAGGATAGAAGTAGCAAACGAACACACTAAGCCATCTCTGAATCCATATGATTGGCATTTAGATGGGATGGACCAGCTAACTTACACAATGAATTATGTGCGAAATCTGCATGATGTAGAAACTGTTAAATTCTACATAAATCTGGTTTGTCCGAGACCACACACGACGTCAAAGACGTTAGTCTGGACTGGCTCTCAACTCATTTCCAGCTCACGCTTTCAATTCCTAAAATGTGTGAGAGGGAAACCCACCAAGAAACGTTTGTCAAATTTGTTGTCCAAGTAGCATACGGACACTGGTGGAGTTTGTATGTGGAGACTTAAGGCATATTATGTCTTTTGTATATTATATTGTATTCATTAGTTTATGTTTTTATGCCTGTCTTTGTGTTATGCCTGTCTTTGTGTTATGTCTGTTTTGAAAAAGTAAAATCTACGGTTTGTTGTCCTATGGTTTGTCAGATTTTTCTGACAGTTTGTCTCTGTTGAAGAGGATTTCCGTAGTTAGTGTCTTACGGGGAAGCCCACATGTGCTTGTTCAGCTTGACCTTTGAACTAGAAGTTAAGATATCGATTAGTGTTGGGATTGGCCGAAAATTTCCATGGTTGGCTTGGCCTGAGTTTGAAGTTGGCCGGCCAATTGGCCGATGGCCGGCCAATGGCAACTGGTTGGCCGTAAGCTATTGGCCGTTGTTTAGCTATTTGTCAACATTGGCGATCTGGAATTTACTATTTTTATTGTCTACCGTGCTTAATTTGGCGTCAACTTAATTAAACTATATTTCAATAGTACAATTTACAATATTTGTAAAATAGTTTTTCTAAACATTTAGCTCCAACCCGCGATGGAGGACCGCAATAAAGTGATGCGACGTTCACCGCCAGACAAATTTAAAAACTACGTTGTTAGCACACTTAAAATTTGCATGCAATTAACAAATTTAATTGTAAAATAACGATAAAAATCGTCAACATCTAAGTGAAAATCAGTAGTATATATTGTATCTAATGTAACGTTTAGCAACATGCTTACGATATTATGCAGCAAAATTAAATTTTTCAACTCAGTTAACGCACAAGATCAGTAAATTTGAGCTTGGCCAGGACTCGGCCATTGGCCAGCCAACTTCTAGCCGGTTGGCCGTTGGCCGGCAAACTGCCAATGGCCGGACAAGCCAACTGGGCGAGATTTTCTCGGCCAACGACCAATGGCTTGGCCGGCCAATGGCCGCACCGGCCAATGCACAACACTAATATCGATAGCCTTAAGCTGTCTTCAGCCTGCAGGATTTGGAATTTTCAATTTGTTTTGCCTTTTCCTGAATAATTCTTCCTGCAGATAACGATTTGAGATAATGTTTATAATATTGCTTAGCATTGGACTGATCCATTTTGTTATTCGCGAGGTATCTCTGCGCACACAGAACGTGTCATCTGCTGTAACCTGAAATCGCACGTCCATACGATATCCTGTTTAGATATAAGCTCGTTAACATACGTATATATACCATATAGACAAGCAAAGTATGTGAAAATGAATGAAATCGGAGGTGGTCGGTTAAGCATGGACCCCTTCATTTCAGTCTTTGTCTGTGACATTTCTACTTGTGAATATGTTTGGCACATTTTGTCCTTCTCGCACCTCGAGAGAGGAGGGGTCAAATTGAGAATGCCCTGAATTTCTTTTTCGAGGCCGAGACTCCAACCCTGTCAGTTGGGGGGGGGGGCAAGCCATCGGCGATGGCCGAGTTTTTCCGGGCCATTTGGCCTGGCCAGCCAATTGCCAATTTGTTCAAAATTTGCTAACACACTGCTTGTGTTTGCGTTCCAGCTTAAGGGGGGGGGGAGTCGCAGGGTACCAAATTTTATACGGCCGTTTGCACCAAATGTGGTTAACCATTCGCTAAACTAACCATTTGCTAACCATGACCATTTGCTTAGCAGCAACTTCCTTGCACCAAATGCGGTTAGCAAATGGTTAGTCAACCATATGGTTAGCAAATGGTTAGCAGGAGCTAGAGGCGGGACTTCTCTGAACCAATCAGACTACGCCGCTGCACTCGTTTATCCAATAAATTACAGTGAAATTTTAAAAGGCTTCACTCACTATTAAATACATTTCAGTGTTGTGTTTCTATATAATTCCGATATTGTGCCTTCTGTCTATACGAAAACGAACTTTTATAATTACTTATAAAGCAGGTTCAAAATATTGGTGAGACAAAACTTCACTATATATGCAATTTGCAAAAGATAAAGGTCATATAAAAGCAGCGACATCTTGTAATCAACTCCACAAAGTTATAATTCGAATACAACTACCTTTCAAGAACACTACCGATTTGAGCAATAGCAGATAGTTTTAACTTTTCTTACCAACCTTACACATGAATCACGCAAAAATATTGAATCACTTCATAATGTTAGCCTTGTATATATATATATATATATATATATATATATATATATATATATATATATATATATATATATATATATAACATGAATATACATTCCGTTTATTCTTTCTTAGTTCTACGGTTTGGTCTGTGAGTTTCTTGCCAGAACCTGAAAATCCACTGCAAGTTCGTGGTTAACCCTGCTCCAGAGCAGGGTTAGCCAACCACATGTTGACCACTTGCTTAGCATTTGGTTAGCAAGTGGTTATGGGGGGGGGCTACGAAGAGGTTGGCACGACAGCGTCGGAGAGCTACTTCCCCCCCCCCAACATTAGCCAACAGATCAAAGTAAAAAAGTTTAGGGTCGGCAACAATTATCTCATATACACCGTTTGTGGCAGGACGCCAAAGTACAAATTTTGGTGGGGAAAATGGGATTTTTCAAAAAGGTTTTTTCAGGTCTGGCGGATTAACGGTTTGACCAATTCTGAAACTTTCAGCCATAAATGTTAATTGTTATTAGTGCTAAATCCTAAAAGTATTCCGGCTTTCGAGCGTTACTTCCTTCTTCAGCTATAACAGCTCAAATTTGGAAATTTGGCGAAAAGTTGCGATGTGACCGTGCGCCGTTTTCGATCTAATAAAATTGACAGCCCCTAGCCTACTCCAGCTTTTTAGCAAATATTAGGCAAACTGTCTGTAGGTTTCGGGGACTAAGGCTTTCGGGTTAGTGTGCTGGCAAACTTTTTGTTAAGAAATAACCCTTATTTTTAGGCCTGAAAAGCTATCTAAGTGCAGTAAAAATGGGGTCAAAAAATTTTTTGTCTCCTATTTCGCCAAAAAGGTGGTTATAGGGGTTATTTGACCTGCTGAATTCGAATATGAAATCCGTTTTTCGATATGACGCTTCTTTCGTTCAGTATGCGCTTACAACTGTCTTAACTCTTAGAACTTTTCGGAGCGATAGCCATCCATACTTCGCGAAAACAATCTAGCATTTCTAAACACTGCAGCGAGGTTTAGTGACCTAGCTTTCTGCATATCTTGGTACACTCACTGGCCTGTAATGCGCAAAGTTTCAGCCGATTCTGCCACAGTAATTTGGAGTAATTGGCTCACATCTTCGAAATGGCACCAAATTACAGCGACAATATCGATAATGTAATCTAGCACTGCGAACACAGGGATTAACAAAATCACGTCATTTTTACATAAGTTAAGACAGACACCTGGAGACAGTATTAATTGGAGCAAAGTTGGGTTCATTTGGTAAACCACAGCTCATTAGACGTTAGTTAGCCTCCACCCGTATAGACCTACAACACCCAATTTTTCGCACTTTGATTGTATCTCATAAAAAAGTATACATTGATCTAAGGATTATTTTACACGATATCAAAGCGCTATATGTTAGAACTATTTCTGGAAAATTTGGGTACCGTACCTTGCCCATAGCGATCAGGGCGAGGCGAAGTTTGTGTACGTGCCATGTCGAGCTTTGAACCGACAACACCAACTTCATGGCTCCACAGGACGATATGCTGCATGGAATTTTTTCAAACTTTAAACTATTTTACACTAAACCTAATACTATTATGTGGCAAAAGACTAGCTAGCTTTTCCAACATCGAACGTTTAGTGAAATTCGTAGCCCCCCCCTCTTAAGTTAACCACATTTGGTGCAAAATAGTTTGTGGTTAACTTCTAGTTAACCTAGTGGTTAGCAGCAAATGTGCTAACCATTTGCTAACCACATTTGGTGCAACCAGTGATAGTCACCTATTTTGCTCATTTTTGGGAACCCCATGCCATATGTGCCCAAAAACAAGACAAATTTTTAGAGTTCAGGAACAATCCAATTTATAAAGATACTGCAGTTCATATCCTTACAATTTAGTATTTGCTCCAGTATGCCTCGCTGAGGCCTTCGAAGGCGCGTACCCATAGAATGACAAGAGACTACATTAGACTGAAAAATACATCAGTTTAAAGCCTCTGTTTGTAAGTATTTATTACTGCATAAATTGCAGTGGCAAGCCAAGCAACGAGCGAGGTACGGTGTTTGGACGATTTGCAAAAGCTCATTCCGTCTGTCATTTGCTTCAAACTTTAAGTCGCTCTAACTTTCTCATACTGCTTTGTATAGACTTGGTGTAAGAAGATAAAATGCTCAGGACATCAAGAGCTTCAATTTGATGTAAAACTTGGCTATATTTGGAAAAGTTGAAAATTTGACACTGCCCATAAGTGTCCTTGTTGGCAGGACAATTGCCGTTGGCTGGCCCGCGACTATAGTCGTGTCTTGGCCGACGAAAAATGACGACCAGCGCCCAACACTACTCTGAAAACCCTATTTTCCATGCACTTGGATTATCTGAAAGAAGGCCTGGTTCGAATCCCTGGGAGATTCTGTGGGATTATAAAGAAAGAGAACAGAAAGAAACCTGGAAAGCTGAAAAACGGGACATCATGTACAGAGTACACATAACCATAACAGAATTCCGTGATTTTATTGGCTGTTTTATTTGAGCAAGTTTGCATTGCAAGTAGGGCCGTAAAATTTAATTTCATTAAAATTTTTATCTGTGGTCGGCTCGGCTTTGAGATTCTGTTTCGAGAGCATGCCGTGTCGAGCTGAGCCGCTAGCCAACCAGTCTGCTAATCTTTGGCGGTCTGTAACCTGTATAGGTGTGGGGGAATAAGCTTCATATGTGGGGACCACCTTTGCTCAAATCTTTCAGTCTGGTTTTAAGGAATAACATTTACTTTGCTGCCCGGAGTGCGGTGCGAATCAGAGATGGAACCGGGTCACCGGGTCAGTTCGGGTCACTTTTTGGACCGGGTCAAGAGGTTCGACCCGGTCTTGACCCGGTTTTCTGAATTTACCTCAAATTTTTGAAATGTTTGACTTACCAAGCTAAAATTTTAGCTTAAATTTTTGTTCAATGTCCAATATTAATTGGCTTTTTCTATATTTTAGTCTTGAGCATTTTCGCAGCTTGATGTTATTTGAATCTGTCTGTCTCTGGCAAATTATTGTCTAGCTTTTATAGGTTTTATGATTATTGCAGAATTGTATTCAGTAGAATATGTTTTTCAGATTATTTTCGAGACCAAGGTAAACGTTGAAGTAAGTGAACAATTTAATTTAATTAACGCAATACATAATGAAAAACCAAATTTTTAAAGTATTTACTCCGTGTTAATGGACAAATGTTAGACATGCTAGATATTAGACATATTAGTGAGTGACATATTAGAACTATAAAATTATCGGATAAATTGGTGTTGCAATTAAAACTGTATTAAATTAAAAAAGCTACAGCTACCATCAAATGCATTTTAAAAAACCTACAGCAAATGTATGTCATAGTTATTCTTTTCGGGGTGGTGATGGAACACGGAAGCCAAAAATTTAGGCAAAATCAAAAATTTTTTGCAGATTTTGGAATTTTCTGGAAAACCGGGTCACCGGGTCATCGGGTCACCGGTAGTGCTCGGACCGGTTCCGATTTTTGAAACCGGTTCCGGTTCCGGTTCCGGTTCTAGCTTCCGGTTCCGGTTCCAATTGAGATTTTTGTAAAAAGGCTTATAATTCAATTTTTTTTAGTTTTTTATATAAATTGGACCAAAACCTTATGAGCCAACGTTGTTATATGCTCAACGTTATTAATTTACATGTAAAATAGTAATTAATTTTTATGCCAGTTTTAATAGTGTTAAAATGTGTTAAAAGTGTAATGAATATGTAAAAAATTTCAATCCTAAACTCGTTTCCTGTGTCCCATGGTAATAGTTTGTTCAACTGTCACTAAGTATAGGAATTTTACGCATTCACAGCATGTCACTGCCACTAATTAGCTGGTCCTCTCCTCTGATTTACTTTGCTTGACAATTGACCAAGAATTTGTTAATTGTTCGCAATCCTCTATCTTGTTTGCTCAAAAACTAGTCATGTTTCTTTTTTGCATTGATACAGCAAGACATATACACTGGAATCTTATTTCTTGACATTTGGCGGTACATTGTAGCTGTAAGAAGTGGAAAAATGTAAAAATTTGGAAACAGTAAAGAATTCATATGTTTGTTTGTCAACGACTGTCTACTAAGAGAAAATTGCGAAAATCTGTATGCACCCATTCTAATATTCAGTGAAAACTCTAGAAAACCAAAGTTAGGTTCCAGGTATATATTTATTAGAAAAAGAAATCTTAGGCTATATTTTGATATAAAGATGGTTTCTTAACTCCAAGTTAGGGTTTGTTTTTGATAGATATCGGATATTTGTGCATTTTTTGTGCATATTAAAAAATAGGGTGCGTTTTGGAAAAAATGTTTTTATTGGAAAAAATTTTGGAAAAAATGTTGCATTTTAAAAAATTTTTCTGAACAATTTCTTGTCGTTTTAACAGATTAACAAACGGCAGTAAGAGAGCTAGCATTGTACGCGTCGAACCGTTGTAAAGGAAAAAATGTGAAGAAATACTTTAAGAGAAATTGGCTTAATCCAGTCGCTTATTTCTGACAATGAAGGGACATATATAAGTATATAAATACAACCCAAAGCCAAAATATTTCAATAATTAATTAGTGGCTTTTGTAAACAAGAAAGAATAGAACAGAAGTAAGGTCTTTGCGACGTTGCTCTGATCGAAAAATAGTAAGAAGATGCGGGGGTCTGGGGGCGGCAGCCCCCAGCTAAAAGCTAGAGCTTTTTTTAAAATTTGAAGCACTTTCTAAATTTTTTAGGACACTTTGTGGTTAGCGGAAGTATAATTTGACTGTGCATTTAAGTGTGCATTAATAAATTTAAGTGTGCAGCTTGGAAAAAGTGTGCATGTGCACAATAAAATGCACAAGAGACAGACCTTGCTCCAAGTAACAATTATTATTAGTGCTTCAAAGTTGGTTACTCCAAAAAGGAATCATCAGCTCAAAAGTAATTGCATATCTTACCAACATGCAAGAAAAAGTTATAACTCTTACATGTTAAAAAATAATGCCGCATAATAGGTTTCGGAAAACTTTCAAAAGACTACATTCAAAAGCTAGAAAAATTTTCAGAATTTCCCGACTGAAAGTGTTATTTAAAAGCTAGAGAAATTTTGAAAATTTGCAGGCGAAAACTTAATTTTTGGATACATTTTTCAAAACATCTGAAACAAATTACACTGGAACCGGTCCGGTTCCAAATGCTACCGGTTCCGGTTCCGGTTCCGGTTCCGGTTCTAAAAATCCTTCCGGTTCCGGTTCCGGTTCCGGTTCCGGTTCTACCGGTTCCAGTGGAACCGTTCCGAGCACTAGTCACCGGGTCAGGGCTCTACCGGGTCACCGGGTCAAGCCTAAGTGACCCGGTTCCATCACTGGTGCGAATACTTGTCAACTCTTGGTTACTCGTAGCTGACGTGCTAAAAATCATGTATTTATTTAGAAGTTACAGTTAGCCTGATATGGTTATTGCTCCAAATGTAGCTGTGCATCAAGCTCCTCAGTCTTCAGTAACAACAGTCAGTGCAAGCTCTAAGCGTGTCTTCAAGGTTATGATTATAATATTTTAATCGGTTTTCTAAAAGTTGATTTATAATTTTGTTGCAAATTTATTAAAAATTGTGAGTTTATATATGTTACTATTAACCTTAATTTATGCCTCTGCTACAAGCTCCCTCGAAAATTTAGGTTCAACATACAAGCCCCGTCAAAGTTTTCTAAGGACTAGCCTCTCCCCTGGATGCGACCCTAATGTGACGAATATTTGTAATCAGTTCTTTCAGTGTTTTTAGGTCATCATTATTGGAGATCCCAATGTTGGCAAGACCTGTCTGAGTTTTCGATTTTGTAATGGTCGGTTTCCTGAAAGAACAGAGGCAACTATTGGCGTCGATTTTCGAGAAAGAGTTGTCACGATTGATGATGAATACATCAGAGTAAGATGGCGGATCTGCAAGACCTTTGACTTCTGTAGAATTTATTTTCTAGCTAAAATTAAATAAAAATGCTGGAAAAGCTTTGATTTAAAAATGAAAATAAAAAAGTTGAGTGAGAGCATTAGTGCATGCATTTGCTAGGGGACCGGAGGTGTTCTTTAGCCTTCGATTGCGAACCTGAGTTCAACCATCCTTTTTCTTGGCAGAGTGGTCCTTCACTGATTTTGGGCAAAACCTAAAAAGCTGGATTTGACTCATCCCATCAGTAATTTTATCTCAACTGCCTAAAGTATTGTAATGCCTTACAATGAAAGTGTTTTGATGAAGCCATGGAATGATTGTTGTGCAATGAGACCGGTGTACGCTGCCGTTCCGCAATTCATTACATTGTTTCTGTTAATTTTTGCAATAAATGTGAGAAGTTCCAAGCTCCATTACCATATCTTAATTTTTCTGATAGAGCAACATTTTATTTCCCCACGACCACACCGTCACCAGTTTTCTGTTAACTGTACAGAATGTGTTTCCTTTTTGGTTTCAGGTTCAGTTGTGGGACACTGCGGGTCAGGAACGTTTTCGCCAGTCTATGACAGCTCACTATTATCGTAATGTGAATGCGGTTGTGTTTGTCTATGATGTGACCAAGTCAAAAACCTTTTCCAATCTTTCCAATTGGATTGCTGAATGTAGACGACATCATGTTTCCTTCAAGAACATTCCTGCCCTGATTGTGGGGAATAAGTGTGACTGTACTACTGATATTGCTGTGATGACGAACGATGCTCAGAAATTTGCGGATGCTCAGGTACTGAACTGAAACTGGGTATTCAATATTGACGTGGTGGGTAACTTTGAATTTGAAATGAACTGAGTTGGGTGATATTAAATTCAAATTAACTCAGACAGTGCAAATGGAAATGCTATTCACTACTTCACGAGTTGCATTTTTCGGGGACGGTTTTACAGTTAATTATGATTTCAGTTTAGTAGACTGTTTGCTGAGCAGTTGAACTCAGTTTGGTTTGGTAAAACAACCTAAGTTTTACTGAAGGGGATGGCAATAAAAATTCTTTCTGTTTTATAGGATATGCCATTGTTTGAAACTTCAGCGAAGGAAGACTCCCAGGCGGACCACGTTGAATCAATTTTTATGACTTTGGTTCATAAACTGAAGGATTCAAAGTTAATGTCAGTTCAAACGCGGGACGAGTCGGATCTGATTAATCTTGAAAACTCTGCCACTATTAATCCCGCCGAAGACTCTTGGTGTGGATGTTAGTAGCTGATTTAGCCTAGTCCATTTATTTATTGTCAATATTTTTGTAAATGGTTATTTATTTTACTTGCGTATTGTATCATCTGCTGCACTTAGGTCCGGTCTGTGTTAATGTCTGTGTATAATTTTTGGCAGTTAATGCCATATTTGTTTCATTTTTGTCAGTAAATTTGTCTTTGGTGATATATTGCAACTTCGTCGCTATAGGTAAGCGGGGGGCAGCCTGTGTTGCTAACAGACAACGCAGGTTGCCTTGGGGGCGACTGAGGCTAATTCAGTTAATCTGAATTTGGCCAATAACCGCACGCCGGCTTGGCTTGGGGATCACGTTTTCTATCCGTGATCTTCTCTTCTCCGCTTCTTGTCCGTCTTTTACAAATGGACTTCGGAGAGCAGCACCTTACAGGCCTACTATAGTGCCTAACCGGTGGCTGAGTCCGAACTAAAAAAAAGCTAGACGCAAAATTATTTCGGGAGAAAATTCACTTTTGTAAGAGTAAAAACTTTAAATGTTTCCAGTACCAATTTTTCCGTTTTTTCCAAAAATTTCTTCGAGTTCTGGGGGCACCACCCCCAGACCCCTGGTGTTTACCACTTTGTCATGGAATGCCAAGGTGCAAGATCATGTCTCAATGTTATTTGTTAAGTCGACCTTAATTTGTCCTTAATTCGTCATTAATGTTATTTGTCCACCTGTATCCATACATCTTTCTGAACTCGCAAATTTCTCATCAATAAGTAAAACATTACAATGTGCATAACCGTGAACATTTGTTAACACATTTTTGAAGAATAATACTACAAAACGCATACACGCTGCAATTTACGCAAAGAACGAAATAGCATTTGATGCTTTAGTTTGATGTAACAGATACCAAATTAATTCTTTTGAATATTTTTATCACGGATTTATTCCTAATTGCAAAAAAATCTCCAACTTCTGGGGGGCTCCCCCCCCAGACCCCCCGCTGATCTTTTACACTGACCTTTCGAGGAATCAATAATTCTCAGAGTTTTGAAAATGGACTTTGTGTTTTCATATTTAATACCTTTCTTCTTAGTGACTACCTTTCTTCTTAGTGATATAAATTTAATAACTATTTCATTAATTTTTAATACCGTAATTAGTTTATCTATAACATTGAAACATCAGAATAATGTGTGTCAATACAATCGAAAATTATGCACAAAATGCGTTAGATGCTACAGACGCTAAATTAATCTTTTTAAACATTTCCATTATGGATTCAATCCGTAATTGCCAAAAAATCTCCAACTTCTGGGGGGGCTCCCCCCCCAGACCCCCCGGTTCTCACTTTCAATACTGTTTTCAGGGATCAGTAGTTCTCAGAGATTTTGAAACTGAATGTATGTTTGATATTTACTACCTTTTTCTCAATGCTATTCCTAAATATTTCATTAATTTTTAATACTTTAGTTAGTTTAACTATACATGACACTGAAATATCGGAATAATGTGTGTCAATAATATTGAAAATTACTCAAGGTATTGCGTTAGATGCAACAGGTGCCAAATAAAATCTTTTTAAACATTTCCATTGCGGATTATTCTGAAATTGCAAAAATCCTTCAACTTATTTTTTTCAGACCCCCCGCCGTGTACGTTGCCCTCATCTCTGTTCTATAGGTACCTTTGTATTCCTGCATTTAATGTTAAGCAGCATCAACTTTCTAAATAGTTTAAATAGTGTTACACTCAAGAAATTATCAAAATTTTTAAAAATAAATCGATAAAACAAAAATTCTGCCTCGACGCAAAATTTCTTAACCGGACGCAACTTAAACTTAGCGGGACGCAAGGTTGACGCAAATCCGAAAACCAAAAAAAACCCTGGCTGAAAGTATAGAACGCCCGCTCTGATGGGAATACAGGAATGTTTTCTATTGCTTCTTTCACTTCTTCGCTTCTTCATCAAACTCGTCTATTAACCGACTTTTTGAACCGTCCTCCAGGCAAGTGCTTTAGCTTTACATAGATTTCGTGAAAGTGAGCTTTTGTTGTGAAAGCGAAGAGTAGTTGACGAATGCGCTCCACCCGCACCGCATCTGAACAAAAACTGAGTTTGCTTTCCTATCAATATTTGATTGGATGTATTTTAGTTTATGATTGATTTATTCTGTATAAAACATACGAACATAATTGAAATTAACATAACAAATAGCAGATAAAAGCAGATATAACAGACAGTTAAACACTATAGAGCATGCGCTTGGAAAAAAATAGCAAGAGGTGCAGGAAAAGAAAATAGATCCAAAAAGTGATTTTCTTGCGTGGATTCAGGTCACCTCAAATCAGACCGAGATGGCTCCCACCCCCTAAAACAAAAACCTATACTAGTTTAAATAAACAAAAACAATTCACAGAATTATATGAGCGCCGAAAATTCTCAGCAGTACTGGGTTATGTACACATCTATGATACAATATGTATTATACAGCTGCCAAGAATTTTCGGAATCAAATATAAAGTATATAGGTATTGTGATCTGAGCAGAAGATACTTGTGCAGAAACAGAACGAAAAGGTGCAAAAAATAAAGCTAAGGTTAAGCGAATCGAATCAAATCGAATTTCGACTAAAACAATCACAACATGGTTGTCTTTTCACCAGGCGTTTTGGCGTAGTAATCTTTATGAGATTTTAGATGGCCATTTCTATATCGACTGGGATGACCATTGGCAATGTCTGAGTCACTTGAAGTGGGATAATCCGGAGGGGGTATTATTACATCAGGCTGAGGCATTGGGCGACTGAAAAACACAAATAAGGCATAAAGTGGCATGCAAACAGGATAGCAATCAAATAAAAAACAGAAAGTCATTCAAAACTTTTGGAACGTTAATATATACTTTTGGACATCTTCGTTGCTTTGCATTCGATGATATATTGAACCTTAATTGTTTGTTTGTTTGTTTGTTTGTTTGTGCTTGTATACGTCAGTCTAATTCTTATACAAAAGTTTTATTATCATATTAATTTACTACACTTATTACGCCTTTCCCTTTGTTTCTTAGGTTAGATTTACCGAGTGGAAGTCAACTCACCACATTTATTGTCTGTCACCAGTTTACTTTTATGGTAATCACTACAGTACAGTTATGTGCCTACACTAAAAGAACTTTGTGCTTTGTGCCTGTACACAAAGGGCCAATTTCTTTAAAGATTAAAATGGTCGGATTAAACGGATTAAAAATCAACCGTATTAAAATGTTAACGGCTGTTTCTTTAATGCACGATTAAACGGATTAAACGAATTAAAATTAACCCGTTTAATCCGACCAGTTTTAATCCTGGGATTAAACGAGTTAATTTTAATCCACCAACCATTTAATTAAAGAAACAGCGATTAAAAATTTTAATTCACCAACTTTTAATCTGTTTAATCCACGTTACTGCACGAGGATTAAAAGCTAGTTGAAAATGAGGGATTAAACGGATTAAAATTAATCTTTAAAGGAATAGCGATTAAGCAGGTCGGATTAAAATTAACTCTTCCATTTTGTAATCCGGAGTGTGAATAATGAAACAGGATTAGATTAAAATTTTAATCCTAGGTGCATTAAAGAAACAGGATTAAATTTAATCCGTTTAACTCGTTTAATTTCTTGGATTAAATTTTTCATCCGTTAAATCCTAGGTGCTATTTTTTAATACGGATTAATTTTAATCTAATCCGTTTAATCTTTAAAGAAATAGGGCCAAAGTAAATTGAGAGTTAACATTTGTAGCATACATTACAGTTTAGCTAACATAGATATATTGTCTTTGAAGTATCTATTTTCTGGCAAGAAAGGATTTCTTACTGACTGTACTGGGCAGATTGAGTGGCGGGTCGAATGCTGTAAACTCCATCGGTTACTGTAAAGCCAACGTCCAACCCATCCTTTGAAGGCATGTCTTCTGACATTGACATTTCTAGCATTTGTGTCTCATATTCCTTATCCATTATCACAGGACTGGGTGGCATGTAGAGAGTGTTGTATTTTGAGGGAGGGACAGCAGAGGGAAAGATAGCGTAGAGATTAGGCTTATCGCCAGGCGCACCATACATGGCGCTTCGTTTCGCTTTAGATCGCGCCCTATAATAGAATGAACATTTATCCTTAATCTATGAGTTATATAGGGGTATGATTTGAATTCATTTATTAAGCCAGATAGAGTCAAAACAGCCACAACTCCACGGATCCGTGCGGATACGATGACATCACAATTTGAAGAATGAGAATCAAAACATGGACACCCAGCCCAGAGTCAGACCAACCTTATTTCACAATCGGTTTCGATGCTCCACTTCCATCTCCATCTTCCTCAGAAAAAGATGCCCACGTTAGAGCATCGAAATCGATTGTGAAATACGGTTGGTCTGACCTGACTCTGGGGTCCATGTTTTGATTCTTATTCTTCTAATTGATTTTGTTTATGGGCAAATAAAGATAGAGATTGACAAGTATAGGTTGTAGCACGGGCCAGCGTGCACTCAATAATTTAAGGCACGGATGCTTGTGAAACTCCGAGTGCCCTGCGCGAGGGTTTCACAAGTATTTGGGCGTAATTAATGAGTGCACAATGTTGCGTGCTACAACAAATTTGTGATATGGATTAGTGTTAATTTGAGTGCTTTAAGTGAAGTGAAGGCCAAACATATGTCGTCAGTTTTCCCATTGAACAGTTACATTTCGGCATTGTAGGCA
Source organism: Trissonchulus latispiculum (assembly GCA_030248195.1). Lineage (NCBI taxonomy): Eukaryota > Metazoa > Nematoda > Enoplea > Enoplida > Ironidae > Trissonchulus > Trissonchulus latispiculum. The sequence continues at coordinate 17,394 of JASAND010010052.1, forward strand.
GCACACCAGAGTGTTCCTCGCCCTGGGTCATGTGTATGTCCGCGTTGTAAAACACTTTATTCATTTCTTGTCAATTCAGTTTGGATACAAACTCCTTCTAACTTAGAGTGTCTGTAGCCTCGATAGCTCAGTTGGAAAAGCATCGGACTGTTAAACCGGAAGTCGTGGGTTCGAATCCCACTCGAGGACAGAATTTTTCGGGTGCTGAAGTGACAATTTCATTTCTTACATTCCAACTCCACAGCGTGCATCTCAGTAATTTGTGGGCACTCTACAGCGTGCATCTCAGTAATTTGTGTGCACGCAGTAGTTCTAGACATCTTGTACATAAGGAAGTATTAGACAAAACTAGTTTGTGGCATCGGGATAAAGCACGGCAAATTAACACTAAGCCATATCACAAATAAGTTCTAGGATTTTATTAAGAAAGAGGAAGAAAGTCGTGACCCACAGAAGTACCGAAAAAAACCATCGAGAGCGACTCGAACCCACGACGTTCTGCACACCAGCAGCGAACTGTAGCAGTTCGAGAATAGTTTTGTGGTAAGTTCGCTGCAGTAAACTACAGAACTGGAACAGTGTTTTGTATTAAGGTATTGTAAGTTGTTTTTAGAAAAATACAAAATTAACATTACTTAGCCCAGCAGCAACAAAGAGCGCAAATGGCAATGAATGATCCCAAAGCAATCAAGCAGGCCAAAACAATTAGGCCAATTTGAGTGGCTGTCCATTTGGTTTTGTTGAGGGCAGGAATCGGACCACCGGCAATTTGGATGGCATTGGGTTCTTGAACAGATCGCACTTCAAAATACGGTCTCATTTCTTGCTGAATTCCGGGCAGCTGAGTTGCATTTAGTAGAGACCTAATAACAGTAGATAAGAATGAACTCATTATAATGGCGGAAAGTTGACTGTTGAAAGACAGAATTTCGGCGGAACGCAGAGGAAACGTTTCGTTTAAAGCATTCCGAAAGGCGAGTTAACGTGAACAAGTTTTTGAGGCTCTTCGGAGTGACAATTGTTGAAAGTCAAACATCAGTCAGACGGTTTAGTACAAAGATGGTAAACAAATATAATTTTGCTAAAGCCACTTTTAGGAAGAATATTCTATAATAATGTAATGTTATATACTAACGTTAACTGTGCCTGCGTGCAAATAGTACGAGATCCCGGATTAATGGCATAAAGAGTCGCTTCCGTTCTGAAATGAAGAAAACTTCACAAAATAATATATATTCATAGGTGTTATGTATTTTACGAACAACTGACTTATAACATAACTGTTGTACCTAAATAATTTTGTAAAACTAACTGCCGTCTACATAAGTGAACGAGTCAAAAAGTAGGTATTGGTTAGATGCGTCGTTAGTCTATCAGAATCTGTTTAAATCCTGTTCAATCGGTACTAAAAATGATTGAGTTAATCTCAACGGTTCTCTCATCTCTCAGTGATTTATACATATAGCATGGATAATTTATTACATAGCCAGAATTTTCATATTTACTTCTGCTGGGAGTCTGTACTGGTGTCAATCAATTTTTCAATACCAATAATGCTGCAGGCGCCAGATCGCTTTTGGAGAGATCTAAAAGCATCCGCAGTTGTTTTTTACGTACATATGTTCACTGAATTAAAATATATATTCTATCACTAGCATCAAGAGTGCACACCCCCCACCAAACGGGGACCCCTTTTGCATACCCCCCCCCCCACCAAACGGGGAGGGGGTATGCTTGTCGACCCCCCACCAAACGGGGGAACATTCGCGTATTGTGGTCGGAGCACCGTTACCCAATGCCAAGAAGAGGAGCCCTCTAGTGGCTTACTCTTCTTCTATAATATAAGGGAAATTATTATGGACTCTTGCTAGCATATTACAGAAAATGCTGTAATGTCAACCGTTAACTGATATTTGAAAAAATCTGTGGAGTTTCCGTTTCCCCAAAACTGAAGCTTACTTTGCTAAATTGTCGAATTCCGACTTCACTTTGGCGGGCAAGGCGTTATCAATGTTGACTAAGAATCGATTTTCTGGTTTCAACGGAAATATCTGAAAAATCAAACTACTTGGAGGATAATTTAATTTGTATCAAAACCCATATATAGGCATGACGTTGGAGAATGTTTTGGAATATGTGCCTCATCTTTTACGATTTATGAAATTTAGTTAACTGCATTACCCTTGACTAACCTAGGCCATTGCTTCTTGTTATTATTATCAAAGTTATTATTTGTTTAATCTTTTATCTCTGTTTATTGTTGGTCCAGAGAAAAACGTACCGCTACTTGAGCCCGACTGAACAAGGGTTCACCAGTCAGAGGATTGTCATAAGCGTCCACTTGGATTAAGAAATGTGAAGTCGTTCTGTTCCGAGCTATGTTATTTAAAGACTGCAAATTGATCAGTTCTCCTGTCGAATTATCGATCTTGAAATATTGACTGTCCGGTAAAGCATCACTGAGACGATAAGTGATCAAAGCATTAGGACCAGAGTCGGGATCTGTTGCCTAAGAATAAGGGATCATAAAATTGTATCAAATACTCCTGGTATTAATATTAATTAAATAAATGTTAATTAGGTAACTAATTAATAACTAATTAGTAAGTAATAAATAATTAGGTATTATTGCACAACGACTTTGAACGTACTATTAAATAGAGCAAATTCTTAATGCTTCGACATTTTTATTTGGGCAATTGCCCATGGTAATTGGTAATCGATTAATTTTCCCTTTATTAGAAATGTATAAATGAACGAAATATGCGATCTGCTTCTGTTGGAGTGTGCAGTGCATGCAAGCTAAAATCGGCCAACTATTCAAACTAAAATATCTTGAAACTTGAAATGAGATTGATACTAGATGTAGCTGCTGTTTCTTAAATTATGCAATACCTGAACTTGAAGCCAGCCTTTGGATTGAGGAGGAGCATCTTCGCTTAAGGCAGCAAAATAGAGGGGCGTGGGAAGCACCGTCTCATAATGAGAGGGGAATCGGAACTGAGGCTGATTGTCGTTGATGTCGATAACTTCCACCAGCACATTTGCTGTGAAGCTTTGGTCAATGGTTTCACTACCTAAAACCAATCAACAAACAAGATATAGTGCTAAGAATGAGCAGCCGCAGCGATTGAAATCAGTGTAAACTAGTCAACCAAACTGTAAACCACCGAGGAATAAGCTGAGACAGTGCTCAGTGCAGAAACCGATTGCAAAGCTGCGAGCTCGATGGTTTGATCCCCGCTCCGAACACTTTTGCATATCGGTCTTTTATTTCCAATTTAAGATTTATGATTTATTATTGATATTTATTATACGTTATTTATATTATTATATTATTATTATATATTATATATTAATGTAATATTAATAATAATTATATATATTATATGTTAGTAGTATATATTATTATATATATATAATTATATTGGTAGTGGTAACCTTAATATTATAGATATTATATATATTATATACTAGTGATATATTATATATTAGTGATATTTATTATACATTATTTATGATTTATTTTTCCAATTTCCAATTTATGATCCAATTTCCAATTTCCACCTTTAAGATTTTTACATACACATTAGGAAGATACTAGTAGAATTAATTATTTACTTGAACAATATGTAAAGCCGAGCCGTAGCGTATTGTATTACTCTCTTTAAGGTCTTTAAAAGAACAGTCGTTAACAAATTGCTTACCTGGTTGTAGTATCAACACTGACACAGGAACTGTATAAACAGAACCGTTTTCTCGATCGAGTGGCTTAATTCTTAATTCGCAATCGCCTTGTGAGGTAGCCACTGCCTCGAATCTACCTGAAATTACTTATATACTAAAATGAATTTTGAAATTTTTTAGAGTTCTGTGCAAATGCTGTCTAATTCCAATTTTTGATGCAAATCACTTAAGATGCACTAAAATTCAATTATTTACAAAGTCTTGCTGTTAAATTGATCTACCTTCTGGCAAATCAGGTTTGTTTTCAACCCGACACCGCAGTCGTCTTCTGTCCGCTGGTTTGTTTTGAACTGGCAAGATTTGAGCAGCATATGGAGTGACAGGGCCTTCAGAGACCAAAACACTAAAGTAAAGCGAATAATTGTAGTGTCATCATAAGTAACGTAAAGAGTGGTCGATCCATCGTGAAAAATTTTGATATCACTGATTTCAAACATAATCTAAGCCACATATGTCGTACATTTCAAGTTTAATTTTGAGTTGTTTCGTTCAGTTCTCCGTAAGTTACGAGTCATTCATTGAGTACAATTTAATATCAGCGAAGACGAGGTGCTGCAACGAACAAACAGATACTATTTATAAAAGCATTTTCGGCTGCTTCAAACCGCTTGAGCTTAATACGAAACTTTGCTAACGGATTTTTTGGGGAAAAAGGGCCACTGACACCATTGCTGTCTTAAAACATTTAACAGCAGTTAACTTAAAACAGAGGCAATTCAGAGCCATAGTTCTATGAGAAGAATTTATCCCCGCACTGAGAGCTTTCGAATGGTGAATGTCGTATTTTGAAAAATTTGAAATACGAGATAATACAAATACATACAACAACCGTGAGAAATACAAGTTTAAATTTAAAGCTCGCTAAAATGTCCCACTCAAAGATAATTTATATATGAAAATGAGCGAAATGGTCGAAAAATCGGCCAAAGGAACTGCCCAAAAATGCATGTTGAGTGCTTTATTAATAGTAGCTAGACAGGAACGTTTGCTATGTTTTGCTAACTGCTGACTAAGACAACGGACTTTTGTAACTCCGCTGAGCATCAGAAAGTTTACAAATTAAGACAAAAACTTTCGGTGTTTAAAGGTTGCTAACGAACCGCTTACTTATAATCGTGCTTATCAAACTGAATTGGTAAGGAGGGACTGGGATTGAAAGTGTTAGTGGTTGAAGCAATCCCAGTACTTGGAAGCAATGAGGAATTTGGTATATCTGTGGATTGGGAGGGCTTAGTGATATGTACAGCCACGGTGGCTCGATTGGACAAACTTGGAGTACCGCCATCCTGTGCGTCAACGTACAGCTGAAAAATAAAAATAGAAGGTTGATATCAGTGCAAAATTAAATAAATTAAACATAAAATTGGAACTGAAGAGGATTCGATATGGTTGCAGTGGTGTATGAATGAACCTGTTCTGAAACAGTTTCGCAAGTAAATAAAAAATAAACAATTATGTTACAGCTATTCTATTATATAACATCTTACCAAAATGCATAGGATAAAAGCTAAGATTATCATAATTTATAATGCCAATTTGTTATAACAAGAGAATAGGCAAATTTATTATAATTGGGATAGCCATAAATTAGCATGAAGTTTTCTGCAGGTTTTTGGAATTGGGATTAAAATAGTGAAATTGCATACACTAAAGCTCTATCAAAAACGAAAAATCAGCTGTCAAATTAATACAGTCTTGTTTCCGTTATACAGGTTAAACTGGACTTGAAAGCCGGAGTTGTAATGGAGGCTTGTTTAAAAGAATTTGTACAACTTTTTTGAAAAAGCGAGCGGATAGCTTCCTCAACTGTACTTTTTAACAAAAAATGATTCCGAAATGAAACTAAATTTGAAATGGAAATATCTCCCTAAACCTTTTCAAAACAACTTCAGTGAGGTTGCAATTAGCTTGGCCCATAGAACGGCTTGTCGCAAAAGTAACAAAGAGGCTTTGTTTTTTAAGTTTTCCAAGTTAAAAGCGAAATCTTCCGAGTGCGTTTAGCGTGGCTTTCTTCAGCGTTTGCGTTTCTTCGAGATAACATGCATGAGATAAAAAATTAGAAATTTTAGTACAAAACGAAACAGTTTACAAACAAAATTGAGTGGAAGCTTAAAATCTTTATAATTGCCCTGCAGCAATGTGTTTTTCGTTATCGGGTCATTCTACTATTGTATGTACGTTTTCTGAAAATTTCAACTAAATTTGAGGATAACTAAATTTCCATAAGTTTAACTGTTTGTGGAACTCAAACAAGCATTTGAGTCCCACAAAATATTTGTATAGATGTTTGCGGAAAAAGGTTTAAAATGGACATTTTCCACACTTACCACCATATTCACAGTTGTGGCTTCGGATAAGTCACGATTTACAGTAATAAGGCCGGTTTCTGAGTTAACATTAAAGTAGTCATCTCCACCACTTAGTCCACTCAGGCTGTACGTAATTTTATTGTTCGGCTCCTGAAAATTAATAAAGACAGTACCAAGAGTGCATAATTGCACTATATATTTGCCCCCTGTCAGGTTTCGAAGGTCAGAATTTTCTATTTATTTAATTTTCTATTTTCTTTTTATATATAAATATAGTGCAATTATGCACTTGTGACAGTACGTAACCAGTTAAGAATTCGCTGAACCAGTATATGACTTTCTATAAAACAAATTCCATATTTAGCCTTGATTGCAGTTCAAGGCAATTTTCAGAGCTTCTGTATTAGCTTTGGAAATTAGCGAACGAGCTATTATAGAACGATTAGGATCAGTAGTGGAACGTGATACGTACAGTAACATCCTGGTCAATAGCAGTAACTTTGAGAACAGACGTCCCAACAGGAGCCACTTCCGATATACTGGCAGCATAGGAAGGCGGCTGGAAAATTGGAGCTTGATCGTTAACATCCTAAAATAGAAAAAATAACGTCTCCGTGAACAAATTTATTCCATTTTTGCCAACACGATTGCAGTTGACAGTAACGACAAAAAATTGCAAACTATATCCCTATCATTTTGATCGTTGTAATTCTGTTAAATTGAATTAGCTTACTTTCACATTAACGTTGATTGTTGTGACAGCGGAGGGAGTATTTTGTGTATTCTGTGCTGTTCCCACGATGATGGTATGCTTTTGTGCTATTTCAGCGTCAAGGTCGGACAATGTTGTGACAACTCCGCTGTTCGGATCAATAGAGAACAGGGTGGGATCTCCTTGTCGAAGGACATAGCGAATATCCGGGACCGAGTCGGGATCCTCAGCCTGAAAATATGTTAAAACAAAATTTCATATAGCCTGTAAAATATAAACATCTTACAGTCTTACCGACTTTACGCATTGTTTTTCAAGTTTCAAGGTTATTCATTAAAATAGCATAAATTGAGTTTTCAGAACGTTCAGAAGTTTTCTGAAATGTTTCTTACGAACGGATATAGATAATCAGCACATTCTGTTATTCACTTGGTGTAGAATTTTTTTGTTTAAGTAAAATAAATATTTTTCGGACTATTTCGACTTGTTTTAATTCTATTTTCTATCAAAATCCATTTATATCCTTAACAGACAGAAGAAGCAATCAGTCACGGCAACCATGTCCACTTACCAAAGATATATTGGTGCAATTTGGGAGCGTGAACTAAGATTTATGAAATATGATTTTATGCAATTGTGGAATTATTTCAGTCGGTCTCGACTTTTATATCTCAAAATTATTAAAATGTGATGTTAACTTTATGAACAATCAAAGTAAATTTGTACTCTTGTGTACGGTCCAATGCCGGACTAGCTAATTTGTCACTCTCTTTCGAATTCGAGGGCGCAAGTTCAGTTGTTAGTGGGAACTCTTAGTGAACGGTCGGCTCTTTTTGTGTTGCTCTTTATGCCTCAGTAATTTTGGGCGGGGTCGGGACATTGTATTCAATTCGGATTCTCTTTGATTTCCGGTTTGTTTTCTTGTGCTGTAAGATTGTTCTGGTGTTCTGGATTTATGCTTAGTATCCGAAATATACGCAGTTTTGTCTAGTTTTTCAGTTTTTGTCTAGTTTTTTTATAAATTTATCTAATAAACTCGCATCACTATTTAGTTTTTGCTTTTGAGTTTCGTAGTTGGCCAGGGTGATTTGATGATAGGGATCTGGCATGCGCACACTCAGAGAACCGTTGCAATCTTCGAAACTTCCAGAAATTCGCTTGTCGGGAGTCACGCTTTCAGAGCGTACTTTCTACTGGTTTATTTCTGTGATTAAAATCGTTTGTTCAGAGATTTGCTCAGTCTAATCTCTACATAATCTTGTTCATTACTGGCACAAGAGAATTTGCTTGTTGCTCATTTAATATAAAACTATACTTGCTCAATACGCTAATACGCACAACAACTATTATTGACAATTTTAGCGAGCCAAAGTTCAATCAAACCAATAAATTCTTAATAACACACTTGTACGGTCAATATTTCCATAGGTCCTGCCTTTTCTGGAACATCAACATCGTACTCAGCGCCAGGAAAATAGGGAGGTCTATCTTCTCGAGCGACGACATTGATCGTTATATCAGCATTTGTTTCCAACGGTGGATTACCATTATCACTTACAATCACATTAATCACATGACTAGACTGATCAGCCAATGAGAGTGGAGCACGAGTCGTTATCGTACCATTGGCCGGATTTATCACAAAATATCTGTAATAAAAAGTTATAACTTCTCAGATTTTGTACGGAAACATGTATGCTAAAATTGCACGTGATAAAAACTCTTGCCTCTTCATTAAAAGTCTTTAACAAAATTGTTGTCTTAGCAAACTGATTAAAAACTTGATTTGGATGCAAACAAAACATTTCAGATTGATGGAACTGATTTCTACCAGATTTTTAACCCCAAGTTTATAAAAATCCAATTGTTATCAGAATGCAAAAGCAAATGAAGCCGAACATTTGCAAGGTTCGATGCAGTCTTTTAATGGTTAAATAATTAATTCATTCCATCCAATTTTTCGCAGTTTAGTTTGCTGTTACCATACCAACCGTATTATTATTATTATTATTATTATTATTATTATTATTATTATTATTATTATTATTATTATTATTATTATTATTAAATGTTATAATTATGTTATCAAAAATGTTATTATTATTCATAATTATTCAAAAATTTATCAGTGGCTCAAAATTTGTATTGGAACCACTTACGGACTAGAAAATTGTAAGCGATAAGTTAATCTTCCATTATCGCCGTCATCGCCATCGACAGCTTCGATGATACCGACAAAAGCATCGCCAGTCTGATCTGGTGCCGTGAAGACGATCGGCTGAGGATTTGTGATAACAGGAGGATTATCATTCGTATCAGATAACTCCAGTCGTAGAGTTGTTGTATTGCTCTGAAAAGTAATAGAACAAAACGAGATAATAGACGAATGAAAGAAGGATGTCACTTACAGCACCTCCGCAATTCGGGTCCGGGATCGAACCCACAACCTTTGGCTAACTAGGAAACGCTCTACTAATTGATCCACCCAGGCACAATCGAACCAAGCTTAGGTATTAGTTTGAATTCTTTCCCGAACTATATTTAGCTATATTTTAACTATATTTAAAATATTTAACATTACTGTAAGTCTTAAAAATTATATCAGTCTTATTAAGAACATAACAGAGGAGTTATATAAATAGGACATACCCTTCCTTGTTTATCCGTGGCTCTTATAACTAAGTTGTAGACTGGAGTTTGTTCATAGTCCAGTAGTAGTACAGTGGAAACTTGGCCCCTACAAAAATGGTGAATTACGGTAGGTAACGTCACAGCAAAAGTAAAGTAAAGTAAAGTAAAGTAAAAGTCAATCAGTAAAAGTAAAGTCAGTCACAGCAAAACAGTCAGCAATTTAGTCTGCATTATCGAGCGTTAGCTTCTGAATATTGAATATTACTGATAATTTAGTTGTTTTTGGATCAAGAATTTTTAACCATAGTAAGTAACAAGACCTAACATACTCTTGCTAACATTTACAGTGCATTGCATATGTGCAAACAAACCCATTACGTTTGGGGGTTAATTGTAAATTTTCCTTCTTCATTTCCTTCAACAATTTCGAAAGTCAGCTCATCCTGGAGAGCGGAGCTTGCATTCACCTGAAATTTTTATATAAATTGTAGTACCAACGTATTTAGTCTTACATATGCAAATGCAAATCATAGTTTCGGTAAATTCCTACTTTAAATATATATTTGTTAGATTCTTTGCCTACGAGTGCCACAACTTAGGCCGCCTGAGCTCAGTTTATTCGTCAATTCATGGATATATCAGTGGGAGGAAAAAGTGACATCAGCTCACCAACATCTGAGTGAGCACTTGACCAGGGAGCACCGATTCGGGGACCGTCTCAATACTGCTTGGAGGAAAGACCAAAGAGGGCCGCAGATCGCTGCTGGCAGTTGTCTCAGGCAGACTTGTGGTCTCCTGCAGATCCACGTCCACAATAACAATAGCTTGCGCTTTTCTGAAATAAAGAGACATGCATACACAAACATAAATATAGCCAGCAATATACTACATACACTACAATACATAAACTTGCTACATACTTGTTAGTTTGCTTTTTAAGCTTTACATGCTTGTTGTAGTGTGATTGTAACCAATACTAAAAGTTAAGGACTAATTGGAAAAGCTCTGTTTGTAGAATGATGTGATCCAAAGCTATATAAGTGCTTGTCAGTTATTGTAACAATTCACTTCAGTATAGAGTATACGTGTTCAACCAAGATTCAATAATAACTACTATTTCCGCGACACTATGACTCTACATAGAGGCGAGATTACCTTCCAAGTGGATCGATGGCTTCGAGGACGACCTGATATTGCTCCCCAGGAGGGAGTGGGCCGTCAATGGATAAACTGTCGTTAGCTTTATTGTAATGGAAATACTTTAGACCATTATTAGTCACTGAAGCAATGCTATATTCCAGGGAGTCACTATCAATGTCATCAGTTGCGGATTCAGCTGTAATCTAAAATTAAATCATTTTAAAATATGAAATCATCCCTTTAACCTATTGATCTACAAACGATATCTGGCGATTTTAATGAGTTTATTAACTTAGAAATGTACTTTTTACCAAAGTACTCACTATACTAGAAGCGGCTTTTATTTCTATACCTTTAAAATATCTCTAGAACCAGAACCACCAGGCTTCAGTCTGACTTTACTAATTTCTTGAGGAAATACTGGCAAAACTTCTTTCTCTCTAACTACGTTGATGACTAAGGTAACTGCTTCACTGCTTCGAATGGGCGTTGTGCCGACTTCTCGGGCTTGAATCTGCAAAAATTACCACAACATAAGATTAGCTAATAAAAATGTCAGATTACTATAAAGACAAATAAGTTTTAAGCTCTCCGGTTAAAGCAAATATACAACACTGTGGGAATTTTCGTGTTTGGAAAAGTGCAAGAACTTCAGAACTAATATGAAAATGAGAAATGCTAGATTTCTGTAGCAAATGTAGTTTTTCTAGTATTTAAGTGAGGGAATTTTTGTATTTTTCGGTCACATTCGATTGAGCCAACATTGGTCACCCAAATTGAAAAAAGGACTTGAAGTAAGGTTAGAGGTAGGTTAATGTGTTGGGATAATTTCTTTTTAGTTATAAATGTACACTGTCATAGTTTGTATTTGATATTATAAAATTATGTATGTCTTTCCAATAAATTCAGTTTGGCTTGACTTTTAGTTTTAACTTCAAAATTACACATTCATCACGAACTTGCAATATCTTTACCTTTTTTCTAAATTACCTAAATACTACTACTTTGTAAAACTATAGAAGTCAGTCTGCTGGAAATTTGAATAGGCAACTTTTTCTTCCGGTAACCCTTATTTTACTTCTGCTTACCGTCAGTTCATATGAGCCTAGACTGGGCGAAGCTGATTCAAGCTTAGGAACATTCAAATACACATATCCTCCTTGGTTTACAGCAAAAACTGAAGCACCATTGCCTGTTAGCATGTACTGATATGTAGCTGGAGCCATACCTGGCTTCTGTAAAGTATATAGATACGAAAATTATCAAAAACTAAACAATTCACTTCAAACACACACACAAGAGCACACCAGATGTCACGAGATTATTAATTCTTAATTAGACTTTTAATTCTGTATTTTGAAAATGCATGGATAAGTCAAAAAATCCTTTATTTCTTTTATGAGTTTAGTTGTCATTTCTGTGTCCACCGCTCTAGTTTATCTTGAGCCTGTTAATTACTACGTGGTGTGCCCTTGTAAGTCATTGCACAGCAAACACGAGACTATAAGTTACAGAACAAACAGAGTTACAGAGTATATAGAGAAAGATCACACAGTTTCACAAAAATGTAGTGTACGGAAAATTTGTGAAATACAGTATCAGTATACAGTCTGATAAAATTACCAGATCATCGTCAGAGACGAAGACTTGAACGGGATCTGATCTCGATTCAGGTGAAGATGTTACTGTAGTTCCAATGGAGGAAGTTGCGCTTATGTAGCCTTCATCGGAAGATAACTGGAGAACCGGATCAAAAAGATTATCTCCGAAATTGGGAACAGAAAAGTCAAACGGGTTCACAGTGATTTTTAGGGTGGCCAGACTGGCAGAATTAGGTCCTCCCTCTTCGCGAGCCTGAAAGGAAGAACACTTCGAATAATGAAATAAAAAAAGGCAAAACTGGAAAACCAATAAACTTTTAACAAATGCTTTATATTTTTTATTTAAAATAAATACTAAATAAATTACCAATACGCCGATCTGGTATTGGGCAGACAAAGCGGAAGGTAGAGGCTGGAGAAGTATGACTTGTCCATTGTTTGGGTTGATGCTGAAGTAATTGGTATAGTCATCTGGCGTACCTGGAAATTATTGAAATTAAAGTTGTAACATAAATTTACTAATTTGACTATTGCTAGCACCTACGTGCCCACAATATGATTCTTCCACTTTAAGAATCGATCAATAAAACGTTGAAAAAAGCTACAATTTAGAGTATAAAGTCATACCATTTACAAAACTGTAGGAGATCGCCGAATTTAGTGAATCCAGATCGATCGCTTGAATTGGAACTGGCTGTACTGCCAGTACGCCTGGTCGACCCTAAAAACACTGCAAGTGTATTGTATACATTTTCGCATTAAGAATCAGTAGTGACATTAGGCTATAAACTTCCCACTAAAATCCTGAATGGAAAAAACCATTGACTAGATTAGAAAACTGTGACTAGAAAATGATGAGTTGCTTAGGTCATTCCAATTTTTGACTAAAACTGAGAAACCCCATTTAATGCAGTTTCAATCAGACGTGTGCAGGAGAAGAAGTTTTGGGAGGGGTGAACCGAAGCCACTGGTAAACCGGATTTCTCCGGTTTTTTGCCCAAAAAACCGGAAAGTCCGGATTCTGGAGAGGTGAGGGACCCCTCTGGTGAGGGGGTGGTGCGGTCCAGGTCTGTAGGGGGGGGTGAAACCCCCTATCCCTCCCAAGCACATGTATGGTCTCAATAAGAATATAGTTTGTAAAAGCTGTATTGTAGTTTTAGTTTTAATATAAACGTCCTATTCCTAACTATTAGGTGTTGCATTTTTACCCTAGATCCGGGTTGGACGGTAGCTCTATACTCAACGCCAACGCAAGGCTTCACGGCTCCACAGCTTGGATGAGTGAAAGAGGGAGGCTGATCGTCTGAGTCCATGACTTGGATCTCCACAGTCGTCTGAGCGCTTCTTCTAATTCCAGCTGTATCGCCTGGCCTGTCCTGGAATCAAAGTCTTTTATGAAGCAAAATAAAATTATAAATAGCAAGGTACAATGTGTTGTAACTGGGGATTCCATCTATCACGGTTAGAGTGATCTGATCGTAACTGTGATAGTTTGAATAAGTTGTTATTAGTTATTCATTAAAGCTAATATCGTCGACCAAAGCGGCATTTCACCTGATCGTTTGGTGCTACTTTCTCAGGACACTGGAGGAAGCATCGACTATCGTGCTTTCTTACTACCGTTGCCGAAGCATCGACCATCGTGCTTCACTACCGTTACCGCAAGTCATGACCTGACTTATGTCGCCTTGGGAGTCAGTACCTACATTAGAGGTTTGATCACGCCAAAATCTAAGACGGCATAACCTTTTTCTTAGTTTTATCCGCCAGATTTCGATCGGCTTAACCAGCCATCCGCCAAATGCCGACTAACTCAACCAACCATCGGACAATCAAAGATCATGGAACAATACCATTATAAAACTTTCTGGAGGAAAAAAGAAAACTCTGACGAAAACCGAAATGTTTACACACCTATCCTTGAAATTTAATCTCATAAGATCTAACTTCTTTTATGTAACTATGTAACAAATCCTCTTGTTGTTGTTGTTGTTGTTGTTATTGCCGGGCTACTCAGCCAAGAGGCTATATGAGGGCGCTAACCTTTGTCTCTCCCCATCAGTCATAGCTAGTATGACTCTCGCTTCGTCGCCTGAATGCTGTCCCACAATGGGAAGCTGGAGCAGACACCTTCTTGGCCTTTCGGCTCCGGTAGTAAGACATCCATTAACTGCTCATACGCAAGGTAGAGGAGCACAGCATCTTTCGACACTCCAAGCCCCAAGCGCAGATGGGGTGGGATCAGAGACAAACCCGGAAAGTTGTGTGATCCATTTTGAGTACATGACTCGTTTGCACCCAACACTCCCTCGCAGGAGGTAGGCGGACCACATTGCAGAAGTGCTGGTATACAAATCCTCTTCAACTTTGTAACTGTAATACATACTACTACCGCGGAAATTTGCTGTATTGTTACGTTTTTGTGGTGTGAACTTTGTGTTTCTTAACAAGGGGGAAATGTTGTAACTGGGGATTCCATCTATCCCGGTTAGAGTTCTACCTTAGATCGTGACTGTGATCGTTTGAATAAGTTGTTATTAGTTATTCATTAAAGCTAATATCGTCGACTAAGCTGGTTGCTCGGCACGCAGTGCCAACACTACACAATGATACTCCCATTGACTTATCTTTAGATAGTTGTTCCATACTTTTCTGAAAAACTTTTCTAATTAACATTAAAAACTTGGTTTAAAGGATCTAATAATCAGGAGTTTGAGTAGGCCACGGAACCAATCCCTGTTCCACATAACATGTGGGTAGCTCATAATTGAATATAGGAAAATGGCTGTATACTTACAGTAGCAGATACAACCAGCCGATACGAATCTGCAGTTTCGAAATCTAGTGGAGATTCAAGGACTATTTCTCCAATCATGGAGTCAGGTATGGTAAAGATGGTGATGCCATCCTAAAATAAGAAACTTAACACATGTCAGAGCAAAACAATAAAACTATTTGCTTTTCACGCTTATATCACCTAAACTTATTTTCCCACCCCACTTGACATTGGAAAGTTCAGTTTTAGTTGATTAATGATAAATTTTGATGCAGGTACCTGTGATTCAGCGCCAGATACAACGGCATATTCCACCTGAGAGTTGAGATCACTTGAATCTGGGTCTAAAGCCTGGATGTTGCTGAAGATCACTGTTCCAACAGGAGTGTTCTGACAAAAGAAAATGGAAAACATATTAATAAATATTTGAGAGTTGTTAATAAAGTCTGAAATTAAATATTCGGAAGCATTTTAAAGTAATAAGATACTTCGAGTTGCTCGGGCATGAATAACTTAGTTAGAATCTTAGTTAGTTACTTAGTTAAAAAAGACCATTCAACCACTGCCACTGGTTGATATAATTCGTAAAGAAAATAAATACATAGGAGAAACCGAAACTACCAGGATGTTGGCGTACAAATTAGTTTTTACTTTGTAGATGATAAACCGTGCTTATAAATTCAGCAATGTATTTGCTCAGTCCCACTACAGCTTCGTCAACGCGCCTAAGCCAACTGTTAGGTCTAGTGATAAAACTAGACTTAGGTTATCAGCCTTGGACATAGCTTTAGGGCAACCATTTTAAAATTAACTTCCTACATTTTTGCAGGTCCTCTGCTTTTAATGAAACTTCTACCAATGAAACTTCAATCAAGGCTGGTATGAGCCAAAGAAATTGCTGCAAGACTTCTGCGGCGGCTATGAATTTCCAGCCCCAGCGTCCATTTGCACGCTAAACTAATCCCATCGGTCTTTTAATGGCTACCATTTTTTTAGTGCTGCGCCGAACAATGGCACTGTTTCCCGAAGGACTTAGAAGAGGAAATGTTGATATTCAGAAGTTGGAGCGTATAGGCTTTTCATGAGTGTGACCTCTCCCCAGTAGTGTTGTTGACCGGCCGGGTGGAAAACGGCCAGCCGGCGGCGCCGGCCGACCGTTGACCGGCCGGCCAAGAGGTGCACTCGGCCGGACGGCCGGCTGGCCGGCCGGTCGGCCGTTGCAGGCCGGCCAGCCGGCCGTTGAACGGTCGGTAAACGGCCGGCCGGCCGCGCTTATATTTCAGCGGTTTATCAAAATTTTCTCAGGAAATCAATTTTAAGTTGTGCAGATACATTTTCATATCTTGATTTCTTATTCTGGCACTCATGGGTCAGCATTCCGGCCATTTTTAGCCTTTGATTTGTCAGCCGGCCGTTTTCGGCCGGCCGACCGGCCGTCATCAGAAGGTCGGCCGGCCGGTAACGGCCGGCCGACGAAAATTTCGGCCGGTCAACAACACTACTCCCCAGCCGTGGCTTTTGAGCTTTTTAGATCAATAAATTGGAAAGGCTGAAAATAAATTTAATTTTCATAAGACTATTTTAAGACTTTTCATAAGAGAACTTTATGTTTGTTTGGTTGTTTAATTGATTATTAACAACAACTAATTAATTAATTCTCAACAATTAATTAACAACTCAACAATTAATTAACAACTTTGGTTGTTTAATTCTTGAATTTAAGACCGTCCAATAGACTTTTCACATTTATTGCTGTCAGTCAAATACTTTCACAATACGTCATTGGAGTGAAAGTTATGTGAAGCTTTTCTAGTATTATTTTGACCTCCCCCTTAAACTTAAATTTTATGTTTATGAAGGTAAACACTTTTCAGTCAAGTCAGTCACCCCTCAATAGCGCTTGTGTTAAGCTTTGTGGTGAGAAGCCGGAAGCTGGCTTTGAATCTGTGTATAGCTTAAACTGTTAAGCTTTCAAAGCAAATATTCTGAGCGTGCCTCATGGCTTTGGAGTAGAACGAGTAAAATTGCCTTCTACAGCTGTTACATTGAAACGCAGAAGCGTATGGGAGGAGAATGAACTGAGAAGGACACATGCAAAAACAATGTTTTTAGGCACCTCTGAAACTTGCACAAAGTATGGAGTGTTGATAAAAGCTGGCTCGTTATCATTGATATCGTCGATAATCACTCCAATTGGGATTTCATTCTGAAGCAAACACACAAAATAACTATTAGCTAGCTACTTGGACTATGTATTGCGACTTGCAAAACAGCGTGCTTCCCAAATAATGCTTTTATCAACTACTTAACAATGATTTATTTTCTACTTGCTCACAAAAACTATAAATAAATAAATGAATAAATACAGTTGTGCCAACCTCGAGCCCGCTCACTCGCCCTAAGGCTGAATCAGAAATTCGCAGAATTTGCTTAATATTGAATAGCCATCGAAATGTATATAGTTCTGCAACAAATCTTTTTGGCATGCTACGTTTAGTCACTCAGGCTGCCATACATCTATTTAGTATGCTACTTATTACTGTCTCGTTCGCTAATTGTTGCTATTACTATTAAGTTGTTGCTATTTCCTGACATGCCCTATTAAAGCAGCAGTATCGACAGCACAAACCTTTGCCTCGAGCTATTAGTTGTGAGCTCTGGCAGTCTTGCAAAATGTTTCAATTTTCCATTTTCTGAACTAACGTTACCTCAAAATAAATTTTTGCTGTTATATTTTAGACAGCTCTCTGAACAGCAAACTTATAGTCCCTCCTGGTCCTGAGAGCCTTCGAATGAGTATTGTCTTACTTGATATTGCATTCCGCTAAAGCTGTAGGAGCAAAGCAGTTTGAGATTGAGCATATTGAGATCAAGAGCCTGAAATATAATTATGGATTAAAACTTTTGAATCGCTAGAATTTAATCTTATAAAACTGCCAATGAAATTTTCAATACCATCTCATTTTAAACGTTTTAACACCTGGTAGAGAATCAAGATTAGGTTACAATTATCTTTCTATTTCAGTATTATCAATGTGACAGTGAAGCTAGAGTCCTTTAGATATGATGCTTAAATATTCTTTCGGGCTGTTAAGAACAAAGTTGTTTCCTCGCTTATTCGTATAAATCTTTCGTAAATTTTAATGTATCCACAGATCACCATGATGTATGGGGGGAGCTCGAAGCCTCTCCCAGCCCTGTCAAAGTATTAAACAGCCCATGGGTAGGTAAGGGTAAGGGGTAGGAGAACGTCGTCAACGACAAAGCAGAAGTGGATTCAAAACATAGGTTTTCGCACGGAATTCCAAAATATTTCCGGCTTCACCTACTGTAAATTGTTTTATAAATTTGTTTTTGAATTTTTCAGGAAAATGAACCGAAATTTTTAAATAATTTTAAAAAATTAATAACTTTTCTCGGGTTCTTAAAAAATTGCACTTTTACTATTATTGCCATAATGCGACAAATTACGTTAAATGCATGGCCATGGTCCAACTCCAAGTCCCCTCTAAAATTTTCATCCTAGGGGGTCAAGCCCCTTGATAAATCCCCCCCCCCCAGTATCCCACTTCATGCTAATGTCCGTACCAAAATTCTGTTACCCTATTGAACATTTATCTATTTAGAATAGGAGATTGCCCACCACCCACATTTATTTATTGCTTATTATTTCGTTTATTTATTTATTTAGAATATTTTGTTTATTTAAGCATATATCGTGGGTGCATTCAGAC
Source organism: Trissonchulus latispiculum (assembly GCA_030248195.1). Taxonomy (NCBI): domain Eukaryota; kingdom Metazoa; phylum Nematoda; class Enoplea; order Enoplida; family Ironidae; genus Trissonchulus; species Trissonchulus latispiculum. Next base: position 36,044 of record JASAND010010052.1, read on the forward strand.
TTCCCAGTATGTTCAACATGTAGACATTCCAAGCAATTTGTGAACCTACTTCTCGGTCAATTGCTTTGACCAGACTGAGTTGTTTTCCTTGCAACTCGAAGTACCCACCAGGATTGTCCACTAGAGACAGCTGAATTTGATCTAATGACCCGAAAAGGTCACGTGTCATGTCCAAAACAAGACTTGGCGGCACTAAATAAAAAAGACACTGCTTATTCCTTATCTGAGCAATACATTTTAATTAAGAACCGTCTTGACATAAATCATACTATTAATTTACAGGAAGCGTAGACTTCAAACTTCTCTTTTTTATCGTTGAGAGAAACGAAGTGTGTCGCGCAACCTCTATTCTGATTTTGATGGAGGAAGGCCATTTGCCAATCAGATAAAAAAACACCCTATCAGCAAGAGTGCATAATTGCACTCATATATAAGATGAAGAGTAAGCCACTAGAGGGATTATCTTCTTGACATTGTGTAACGGTGCTCCCCCCACAATACGAGAATGGTCGACCAGGTCAACAAAACAAACCCCCCTCCGTTGGTGGGGGCAGCTGAAAAGAGGTCCCCGTTTGGGGGGGGGGGGGGGGGTAGCCAACAGCCAATCTTAGCCTGCTTGGGCGACCCCCCCCCCAAACGGGGACCTCTTTTGGCTACCCCCTCCAAACGGGGAGAGGTATACGTGTCGACCCCCCCCCCCCACCAAACGGGGGAACATTCGCGTTTGTGGTCGGAGCACCGTTACGCAATGCCAACAAGAGGCCCCCTCTCCGTTTGGTGATTGTGAGACACTTCGCCACACTATTGTTCTCTTTAGGTACTTGACCTTTGACTTAAATATTAGGAAAGGTTTTAACTGTAATGTTGAAAGAGGGGGCAATCGTTACAAAATTAAAAGAGTTTGCTTATGCTACTGTTGTTTTTATTTTGGTAAAACTTTTATAAAATGTTAATAAAGTCAAATATGTACTAATAATAAAAAATAAAATTTGACTAATTTAAATGACAAAATTCTCCTTATTTTTCTTATAACCAAAATATCTTTTGATTTAAAGATCTGAATTGATGTACTGTTCCAAAATCGTTTCACGTTTAACACATAGTTTATCTAGCCCCCTCCTTTCTCTTTTGTCTTCTACTGTGTGTTTGAGAATTCTCTTTACGCATTTGCAAAAAGAGCAATTAAAGTGTGGCGAAGTGTCTCACTGCCCCGTTTGGTGAGGGGGGGGGGTAGGGCAGAGGATTACGGTAGTTTCTGTTTATTTCCAAAATAGTTCCCCATTTGGTGGGGGGCGTAAGGGAAAGGGGTCCCTTTTGGGGGTGGAGTCGCCAACCGCAAATCAGATTCAGCCATTCTTAGCCTGCTTGGTCAACCCCACCCACCCCCCCCCCCCCTAAACGGGGACCCCCTTCTGCCTACCATCCTAATCAAACGGGCACCCACTTTGGCTGCCCCCTCCCCCACCAAACGGGGAGGGGTATACTTGTCGACTCCCCCCACCAAGCGGGGGAATATTCGCGTATTGTGGTCGGAGCACCGTTACGCAACGCCAACAGGAGAAGCCCTCTACTGGCTTACTCTTCTTCTATAATATAAGTAATTTATTATGGACTCCTGCTATCAGTTTATTGACCCCCGCAGATGGGCCCCCCGCTAAACCGATAGCGACATATCCATTTTTTAAACTAACTTTGGGCAAAAACGCGGAAAGGCCCGTAAAGACATATACCCAGCTTTTAGTTCTTTTATCTAGGATTAATTGCATGGCGAAATGGGCAAATGAAAAACTGACAAATTTCAAAAGGCTTAGCTGAAAATTTACCAAAGCGGCAATCAAGCGGTTATTTTCAAGTTAATTTTTCAAAAAATTAATTTCTTTGACCTTCTAGAACGCTTCATCAGGTAACTTACTGGTGCCACCGCTATCATTAACAAACTTAAGGCAAACATCATACTGCTAAATAACGTTTTCAAACGTACCAAGTCCGTCAGTTTCATTTATTCTGTACAAAAGGCCACCCGTAGGAGAATTGGTGAGACATACTAAAACAGAAATATGTTTACAGCTTTACCATTCCACAGTTCTGCTAATTCTGCTCTTGTGACCGCTACAAATGTAATAGCGCTAAGTCCATTACAGCAGGCTCTTCCTAGCTGTACACACACAGTAGGGCAAAGATAGTCACGATGGAAACAAAATAGGAAATCTTTAGTTAATTCATCTGCAGGGTTGCGCCTTTCTATCAATTTAATTCAGCTCGGTATTTTGTTGATAGATTAAGTTGTTTTATAATTTTAAACAGAAATAAAATTAAATAGCTCATTTCGACTTGATAGACTTACACATGCAGCCTGATTTACACTGATAGCGCTGGCGTATATATATATATATATATATATATATATATATATATATATATATATATATATATATATATATATATATATATATATATATATATATATATATATATATATATACAGACTATTATTAGATACGAGACACTGCACAACTATAGTATAAATTCTACCGTAAGCTGTTCAAAATCTAATAACATTCCATGCTCCCTTTTAGCAAAAACTTCATTTTCTAAGCGTTAGTTAACATTAGTCCATTAAAAGTTATCATTGGCTAAGCATAATCTGCTCAAAAGATTCACCCTTTTTTTAACTTACATTCCTTGTCATTCACTTTCAGAAAATAGTTTTCGCTGCAAACCAACGAAAATTTGAGCAAAAACCGAGAAACTTTAGATTTTGAGGAATTCTGTGTAATAAATATCAGTTTGGGGCTGTGACATTGGCATATGTAAGGATGCATGGAGTACTAGATGGGAATTTTTAACCCCCAGCTTCCATTGAGTGGACACATTTACAAATTTAGTAAAATTCGGATTACAAAATCGAGCACGTTTCCGACTCTTCAGATGTTCAGTATATCCCATACTTGGCATTTGCTTTCCATTAAAGCAACAGAAAGCGATAGATTTAGCACCGCGCAGGCATACAGAACCAAAACACGCAAAGAGTATAGTTTTTAATTGTTTTCTTTAATTTTTTTAAGTTTTTCTGATGATCTTTATGAAGTTTTGGACTGAGCTGCACTGGTCTCATCCTTTAAATGATTTTCAAGCTGTTTTATTTGAAAGGTTCGTACAGAAGAATAATTCAAATGCATAGCAAAGTTGCATAGAAATATTGACTGTGAAGTGAAGTCAGCCTCTGCCTGAGATTCTGTATACCGTAATTAAAGCAAGCGACCTGCGACACTGACACTACAGTAGCACACTGTTTTCTTACCTCTAACATCCCTCAAAGAAACTAGAAAAATATTAATAATTAATTATTTAACGAAATTAATTAATGATGCAGGATTTTTTCTATTTTCTCCTATTCTAACCACAAAAGTTGCCATGTCCATGTGGCAAGGATAGGTTTTAAAAGATACGTAGGTAGGTAAGTTACGTAGATAGGTTTTAAAACATTCCTGGAAACGGTTGGTCTTAAGAGTCCGTTGGAAGAAGCGTAGATAACTAGATTGATTCAGGTTTAGGCGAAGGTTCCTATTTAGGCAGGGACTCTACAAATTTCATGAAATTTTATTCTCAGATTTTGAATGATTCTAGAATGAACCTTTTTAAGGCATCAAGACTGATTTTGGTGTGCAACGGTCCCCTTCTGTTTGCAGAAAAGGATTTAATGATTTCTCAGTCAGAGTAGCTGCTTTTACATTATTGTCGCTGTTGTTTATTTAGAAACTCACAAAAATAATCCAACTTCTTTGGAATGCTAAATAAACAGCTGTAACAAGTTCTTTGGGAAGGTTCCGTCCGGTGCATCTATGTAAGTGTTCAGAAAAATAAAGTCTCCATGTTTGCAAACGTTAAAAGCTTTTCGGTAGATAAAAACGGATAAAAAGAACAGCTATTTTGGACAACATTGTGCAAATAGAAGAGAAGCACAATTGGTTTGGAACGAAATCATTTTATATTATAATTATTTAACTTTGATGGATATCATGCAGATGGTACAAGCTATACTGGCCCTTCCCAGCGCCAACTGAATTTTACGATTCCTTTGGATGCTCATTAATGACAAACTTGACCAGTCGAGCAAAAATTTGTTATGGGCCAGTTGTTGATAACGCAGACATTCACACACTATATAAATTTAGAGTTAAACAAAGATAAAATAAAAGCTTTTCGTATCCCTTGACCCTTAGGTCCTGATCCTCATAACCAGGTCAAATCTGGAGGTTACCTTCAGTCTGGCCTGACTTATCTGATTACCGTGATCTTCAAATTTTATAGATTACATTTTGGTTGGCCAGCAAACACAGCACACTTCATTTGAACCAGTCGGTCCAAGAAAAGTTTTAGTTATCATATATAACATCGGTTTAATAATTTGCATTTTCTATTAATCATTTTCTATTCTGTTTTCATATTTTCTCCCTGCATGTGCGTCTAACGTATTTTCTTTCATATGATTCATTCTATGAATACAGCTCTTTTATTTGCTTTTTCTTCTCAGGTGTCTTTCAGGCTAGAAGTGGATGATTAAATGTTTCTCCTTCGCCATCATGCAAGACAGCATTTTCTGGAGAGAATGTAATGATTTGAAAAAAGAGTGTATTCCTCAAGAGTCACTTGACACGTCGGATAAGTGGTCAAAATGCGTGATTGCACGATTTGTTCTTAATTCAAAAATTGCTGTTGAAACTGTATGACAGCTGATTGCAAGACGTACAGGAGACATGGAGTGACAGAAAATTAGAATACTTGAAAATACAATCAAAAAATTGACTATCAATCAGAATCAATTTGTGGAATTTTATATTTAACCGAATTCAGCTTCAGCATCGATCGAGAAAAATTTAGCCGAAATGTAAAAAAATGAACCAATGATAGAGCGAACAAGTTTTTGTCATAATATGTAAGCATTAGTTTAGTTGGTACCTATTTGCTTTCCAACCTGATCCTTAGTTCAAAGAAATAACGTGGGGAGAGCGGTGACTTCATGCGAAACGAAGAGTTTACGTGTGTCCAGCAAGAGAAAAAATCAACCTTTGATGAAAATAGGTACGCCATACGGAGTCAAAATCCAATGATTGAATTTGTTTTCATTGTGACAGACCTATTTCAACTGTTCATTATAGCTCAATACTCTCACACTCAACCAAATCAATGTTGATTGAAGTTTTTTTGGCCTTTCGGATTCGAACACCGAAAGGGGGCGAAATTGAAAAGCTAATTCTAATTGTTTTTTGTTTTGAATTGTAATTCTATTTAGCCGTTGGTCTGAAAATTTCGCAGAAACCTCACATTTTTGAACTTAAACAAAAGCAGTAAAAAGCAGTAACACATAACACAAAATAACACAACACAAAGATTCCCATTTTATTACTGGCCCGGAAACTGACGGAGCTGACTGCTTTATGGGTAGTTAGTATGATCAGTTCCGATGGATCACATGCCATCGATACATTGCTTCAAGATGAAAAAATTTTCAACTGAGTTTCTCTTAGTCACGTTAGAAGTTAGAAATGATCGGAATTGTTAATTCGAAAAATTATACCCACTATACACCATACCTGAACGGGAAGTCAAATTTCACTAACCCTTCTGAAAGCAAATCTGGGTACCAGGGTACCCATTGTGGAATTTTTCTTAAGCACACTTTTGAAAGCTATTTTTGGCGATTTTTCAATTTTTAATGAAAAAGCTAGTTTCTGACAAAAACAAACAACGTTTTTCTGACATTTTATAGCAAAAAATTGTTATTTGAAATAAAAAATGCAGCGGAAAAGTTTTGGAAATTTTAGTCGTAAAACCTATTTTTTGGGCAATTTTCTCACCCCTTGAAGCCAATTTTCTTACCCCTTGTGGGAGCACTTTTAGTATTACTTTTGGGCGACTTCACCGAGGGATGGAAACTCCCCTCTTCCCCACCCCCTTGTCCACCTGTGCTATACACTAGTCTGGCAAAAACATGCCCGCATGACCTCTTTCAGCCTAATCTGCCAAGCTTTCCAGTTTTAAGGGGGGGGGGCTACTAAAATCGACTTGCCCCGACTTTGCCAGATTGGCCTACTTTTTGGCGAGGATATAGAGCATGGGTGTGGTCAAAAAAATATCGGGTACTGAGATCTTAGTTGCCTTCCAGCCATGTGCAGCCGTCGCGTTTATGTGCCCGACCCCCCATTCTTCGCAACTACCAACATAATTAATTAAAAATTTCTACTGACTGCTGTTAAGCTTCAAAGTTGTCATTCGCCAATATGATTTGGCACATACGTCCCTACCTGCGGAAAAATACTAGATGTCTGTATCTTATCTGCATCTAACGGGGAATTATTTCTTCAAAGTTGAAGTTTCGGCAAAAATTTAAAACATTTTGGCTAACGAAAGGAAAATTTTATTACTGGTGCGAGCTACAAGGCTGTAATTTGGCATGAAAGGAGGCCCTATAGGAGTACTCATTTGTGTCAAATGGCAAGAAATTCTGCCGAGTGAAAAAATTTTTATGTCAACTTTAATCTTCAAAAATTGCCGAAACCACCATTTTCAGTCTGTCGGATCCTGTGTAGAGGCTTTCTGCAGCCATAGAAGTCGCAAACCTTCACTAAATCTTTTGTGCTGAAATCTTTTGTGGGGGTGTCTTCGACCTCGCTGAGTTCAAATATCTCAAAAAATTTTAATTTCAAAAAATTTGATTTTTTCGATTTCTGGGCTACCATTCCCCAAAACAGGCGTTTTAGGAAATTTTTGAAGATTAAAGTTGACATAAAATTTTTTTCACGCGGCAGAATTTCTTGCCATTTGACACAAATGAGTACTCCTATAGGGCCTCCTTTCATGCCAAATTACAGCCTTGTAGCTCGCACCAGTAATAAAATTTTCCTTTCGTTAGCCAAAATGTTTTAAATTTTTGCCGAAACTTCAACTTTGAAGAGTAATTCCCTTAGATGCAGATAAGATACAGACATCTAGTATTTTTCCGCAGGTAGGGACGTATGTGCCAAATCATATTGGCGAATGACAGCTTTGAAGCTTGGGCCTAGCAGTCAGTAGAAATTTTTAATTAATTATGTTGGTAGTTGCGAAAAATGGGGGGTCGGGCACATAAACGCGACGGCTGCACATGGCTGGAAGGCAACTAAGATCTCAGTACCCGATATTTTTTTGACCACACCCATGCTCTATATCCTCGCCAAAAAGTAGGCCAATCTGGCAAAGTCGGGGCAAACCTTTAGTAGCCCCCCCCTTAAGGTCCTACGTAGGTGAAACTGGAAAAACACGAAGTTTAGGATACGTTACTTGAAGGGTGAATTATAAAATCTGTTTCAGAGCGAAAATATTAATAAAAATTCGATGAAATGTTGTTGATTCAAACTTCACTTTTTATGAAAGTGTGACAATTATGTTGTAAAACGTTGGCATTGACCTAGTTTTGATATTAAGTTTAGATGACCACAGTTTAGACTTAACGTTTATACAGATATGTACAACAGATGAATGCAAACTCTACATTATTTTTTGTAGCGATTCTTAGGAATGTGTTTGCATCAACATATATACAATATATTAGCAATTATTATTATTATTATTATTATTATTATTATTATTAATATTATTAGTATTATTATTTTATTATTGTTAATTATTATTATTCCGAAGAAATTAATTTAATCCATTAAGAAACCATCGAGGACTTACAGTTATTTTGGGAGTTTGCAGGCCCGATCAGCATTAGGCCAACCAGGCATGCAATGAATCCGCCAAACCATGATGAAATCATCGTAGTAAAAAACAGTCAACTTCCATTTAACAAAGTGAACGATAACAACAAACTGTGGCCCTTGGTAAATACCATTAGTGAGATAGGGTAATGAATTAAGCTAAGACCTGGTCAGAGGTATATTACAGAGGCAGGTAACTGGAAACCAGATGGGTAAACAAAAAGACTGGATGGAAAAAGGGGGGTCTTGGGGGAGTCGGGAATTCACATATGCATTGGAAAGGAATGGAAACAAACAACCGGTGTTGATACTGCTGTCTACATACAGATGCAAGAGTTTCAAATGACAGCAATTTTTCAGATGAATTCAGGGTTTGTCTAAAACCACACTCTCAGTTACAGTACAAGCAGGGACGATTAGTGATAAATCGTGAAGCAAAAAGTCGTGCCAGTCCAAAATATTAAGCGGATTTTTGATTCTCAGCCCTTTGAATTAAGACAGATTTCCGCCTTAAGAACAATCAAGCAGTTGCGTAACTTACGCCCCGTACACCCAACTAGTTATATAGGCTTGAATGGCAAGCTGAGAAGCATTGTTGCCGTTTCGTTAAGAATAACGCTCAAGTACAAACGTCCGTAAATACAGTATAGCTGTGATGTGCAAAGTTCACCCACCAATGCAAGCCGTTTTACTAGGTCAGCAAATAGAGGGCTAGTCTATGCAAAAGACTATGAGTAAACACTATACAGTTAGTAACTTTGAAACTAGTCCGAGAGAAAGCGAAAACTGCGCGATTTCTTCCGCAATCCAGCAATAGGCCCACAACAATGTCTAGAAACCGGCAATCTATAGGGCAATTGTGAATCAACTCAGTCGATACATCGATAATGACTCATTATTGACGGCTGAAAAAGTAAATAGAAACAAAAATTGAGTAATATTAAAACAAATTAATTGAATTGCTAGAGAAAGAATGGAAAAAACTAAGAAGATATTGCAGATGTAGTTAGTATAGCTCCTACTGTAGTCAATGGATGACATATCGAAAAATATGTTGTGATTTGATAAGCTATATAATTGTATATATTGTGTTGAGGTTCTAAAGCTTATTCTGCTGATGACACTAGACTTTGGTGGCTGTACTTTCTGAAACATAATTCCTGAAATATGAATTTCTGAAAAGAATAACATAAGTTTAAAGGCCATGCACTCTTGCAGAGCCGAATAGTGTCAAAGTCTAATTAATGTCCTGGAACTTTGAAACTTCAGCTGATGGAAGCAGAAGTTTACCTTAGATAGGGTTAGCTCTAAAACCGGTGAATGAAAACGTTAACTGTGTATTCTTGCTTACGTTGCCTGTTTTTGAGAAATCGTTGAGAAGACAAAGCTCCTAGCAACTGGGAGGTGATATTATGTACTTACATATGCTTACGAGTGCATATAACCTAGCTGAAAACTTTTAGACTAGGGCATACTTGCTATAAAATTTCAATTTAATTAAGAAAATGAAAAGGATGACGTTTTCAGATAATCCATTATAAGCTACAAATATTCAAAAACTAACATTTTAGAGGCTATTTATGTATTCATATATACTGAACAGAAAATAAAAATTTGTTGAATATATATTGTATTATGACAAATGTCGGCACGTCAGCAATCGGTCTAAGTTTGAGTGACCTTCTAAAGACTTCGAAAGTAACTTAAAACTGCGAAAGTATATACCTAATACTAGACAACAAGTAGATCTAATCTGATCATTTGGCTGTACATAAGTACATAAGACGCAAAGATTCCAGCAATGTTTTACGAGACCAGTTCCTTCCAAAAAAGAGACATCAAATAATTTAATTTAAGACTCTAATTTAATAATTTCTAAACAAAGGATGTTCTAATACTAATTCAACATACATGTTAGGCATCCGCAATTTATTGTAAACTGTGAGCAAAATGACATAGTATGCCTACCTAGAAATACTATATATACTTAAACCCCTATTGCAACTTAACTTCAATTTTGATACACAAAGACAGAATATGCTTAGATCTTAGTATTGCATATGCTGTCAAAATTGGACGTTGCCGGTCGTTGTAAAACATTTCATTAACCGTGGTGTTATTGTTGTTCCGGATCCATTCCCACTTGTCTTCAGCAATGAGGGGAATCGCCAAAGCAGCTGTACAAACATGTCTTTACCGATTCCGGGACAATCCGGAGAAACCAGCATTAGAAGGGTCGGAATTATCCGCTAGTTAACATAATCTAAGAAGTAACCAACACTCCCCTGGCAGCGTAGTGGAATCATACATGACGTATAGGTGTATCAGATCAAATCCCGGATCACCTCTTATCCCAAGTCCCAACAGTCCTCTTAAGGGCAGGCAGAGAGTAGAGGCAAAGGGCAGAGCCTACTAAGCAGAGGGCATGATGGGAGAAACTCCTCGCAATCCAAAATTTAAGGGGGGGGCTACGAATTTCACTAAAAGTTCGATGTTGGAAAAGCTAGCTAGTCTTTTGCCACATAATAGTATTAGGTTTAGTGTAAAATAATTTAAAGTTTGAAAGAATCCCATACAGCGTAGCGTCCTGTGGAGCCACCAGAAGTTGGTGTTATTGGTCCAAAGCTCGAGATGACACGTACACAAACTTCGCCATGCCCTGATCGCTATGTGCAAGGCACAGTACCCAAATTTTCAGGAATTAGTTCTGATATATAGTGCTTTGATATCATGTCAAATAATCTCTATACTATTGCCTACTTTGCTGTGCGATACGATCATAGTGCGAAAAATTGGGTGTTGTAGGTCTATACGGGTGGAGGTCAACTAACTTCTAATGAGCTGTGGTTTACTAAATGTGAAGTATAGAGATTATAGAAATGATATATATAAAAATAGCTCACATCTTTGTGTGATTTGTGCTACCAGTTCTTGTGTGAAGTATAGTTTAAGAGCATTGAGTTGCTAGCTTGTTTGCCGTTGCTTCATACATATCAATGGCGACGAGGGACGTTTCGAACCTCGCTGTTTTCCAGCCGGAAAAGGAGAGCTGGGAAGATTATGCTGAAAGGTTTCTGTTATACCTTTTGGCTAACGACGTGAACGGTGACGAGAAAAAGAAAGCGGTCTTTCTTACGGCCATGGGTCCAGAGTATTACGCCCTTCTGAAAAGCTTGATCGCGCCTACCCAGCCTATGGATTTAACCTTGGAAGAACTTATGGCTAAAATGTCTGGACATTTTAAGCCAAAGGTGAACGTTATCGCGGAACGGTTTAAATTTCATAATACCAAACAACGTCCTGGGGAACCGTTGACTGAGTTTATGGCTAGACTCCGTTGTTTGGCCAAAACTTGTGAATTCCCGGATCTCGACAATATGTTGAGGGATCGTCTGGTTTGTGGAACCAATTCAGAGCAAATACAAAGACGTCTCTTGGCAGAGATTGATTTGACGCTACAGAAAGCTATAGACATTGCCACTGCTATAGCTACTGCTAGTCAACAAGCGAAAGAGATTCAAGATCATGCAAGCATCAAATATGTCAAAGATCGAAAGAATTCAAAAGTTCGTCCAAAGAAGCAACGTTGCTGGCGTTGCAATCGTGAAAATCATTCAGCTGACGATTGTAATTTCAAGGAAAAGGAGTGTTACTTCTGCCACAAGAAAGGTCATATCTCTACTGTTTGCCGTAAAAAGAAAGATAAAGGATTCAAAGGCAAAGGCAATGCCTACGCGCATTGTCTTAATGATGACTTTGCTTCTGAAAGTGACTCTGAAGAGCAGCCAATCAATATGATTAGGCTGCACGAATCCTCTGCCCTACCCATCGTTGTTAAAGCTATAATTAATGGATGCCCTGTTACGATGGACGTAGATACCGGCGCTGGCCGCTCTGTGTTGCCGGAGCAGATCTGGCAACGAATCGCAGGGTCCGTGCCCCTTTTGCCCCCGGCAGTGCGTTTGGTCGGGTACGGTGGAAACCCTATTCCGGTGTTGGGTACGGCACAGGTTACCGTGACAATAGCTAATATCAGGGAATCTTTACCGGTTATTGTTGCGAAGGTTGATGGGCCAGCTTTACTGGGTAGAGACTGGTTACATTTGGTTGGACTCACATTTCCAACGCATGTGGAAAATGTAAACAAAATGACTGCCCTGGATGGCGAAATAAAGGCGCTAGTGGACGAATTTAAAGATTTGTTCGAACCTATTCTGGGCCGCATAACAGGTGTACCTCCGGCTAAATTGACCTTGAAACCAGGTTCTCAGCCAAAGTGTCACAAACCGCGTCCGCTGCCCTATGCCTTGCGCCTTAAGGTTGAGGCAGAATTGGACGATTTGGTGAAAAAGGTAGTGATTGCAAAGGTGCCTTATTCTGATTGGGCCGCCCCTGTGGTGCCGATGGTGAAGCCTACAGGGAAAATTCGCTTATGTGAGGATTACAGCGTTTCCATAAACCCATGCCTACAAGTTGATCAGCATCCCTTACCCAGATTCCAGGACTTAATGCAGAAGCTGAAAAATGGTACAAGCTTCACTAAACTTGATATGTCTCAGGCTTACTTACAGCTTGAGCTTGATGATGAAAGTCAGCATTTGGCGTGTATCAGCACCCATAAAGGATTGTTTAAGTGCAAGAGGTTGCAGTTTGGGCTCGCCTCAGCACCTGCCTTGTTCCAAGGCACCATGGAACGGATTTTTGGTCAGTTCCCTAATGTGGCCATTTTCCTCGATGATATCTGCATTACGGGAAAAACAAAAGCCGACCATATAGAAAATCTCAAAAGAGTGTTTGAAGCTTGTCGCCAGCATGGGATCAGACTTGGATTAGAAAAGTGTGCCTTTATGCAAGAATATGTTGATTACTTGGGCCATGTCATTGATCACACTGGTGTTCATCCGTCTCCCAAGAAAGTCGACGCTATCACCAACATGCGGTCACCAACTAACATTAAGGAACTTATAACATTGCTTGGAATGGCGAACTATTATGGTGATTTCATACCCAACTTTTCTATCTTAGCTGCTCCTCTTCACCAGCTAAGACGCAAGGATGTAGAGTGGAAATGGTCTGATCTGTGTGAGCAAGCCTTCCAGGACATTAAGCAAGCTTTGGTGAGTTCTGCTGTTCTTATGCCTTTTGAAGAGTCACTGCCGTTGGTAATGGCCTGTGATGCATCCCCACTGGGTATTGGTGCAGTCTTATCCCATGTTTTACCCGATGGTACCGAACGCCCGATCGCGTTTGCTTCCAGGGTTTTGAATGAACATGAAAAGAACTACTCCCAAATTGAAAAGGAAGGCTTGGCCATTGTATTCGGCGTTACCAAATTCCATGAATACGTCAATGGAAAAAAGTTCAACTTGATCACCGATCACAAGCCGCTGATATATATATTCAATCCTACGTCAGCAAGCCCGATGTCGATGGGAAGACTTCAACGTTGGGCTCTCAAATTGAAGGCTTACAGTTACCAGGTGTCATTCCGACCCACCGAAAGCCATGGTAACGCCGATTGTTTGTCCCGTTTCCCTCTTAAGGACACGAACGAAGCAGAAATGGACCGAGATTCTTTAGAATTTGCCGAGGTTCTCTACAGTTTGGTAGAGGACATGCCATGCACCCTGGAAGCTATAGGACTGGCCACTGACGAAGATCCTACTTTGAAAGCGGTGCGTTCTGCCTTGACCTCAGGCAGAACTATTAAAGCATGGGGAGTTCCTATCAAAGCAGCAGAATTTTCCGTTTTCAATCGGTGTGTGTACCGAGGTCACCGTATTTTGGTACCCGAGACTCTGCAACGATATTTCCTCGGTCAACTACATCAAACTCACATGGGCATGGTCAGGATGAAGTCATTAGCTCGGCAATACATATATTGGCCTGGCATCGACAAAGACATTGAAAAGTTAGCCAAGCGGTGTTCGGGTTGCAATAAAAGAGCCAATATGCCTCCTAAAGAAACCGAAGTTACCTGGCCTCAGGCTACTCGACCAATGGAAAGAATTCACATTGATTTTGCTGGCCCTTTCTATAACCGGATGTGGCTAGTAATTGTCGATGGCTACTCCAAATGGCCGGAAGTTATAGAAATGAAATCCACCACCTCCTTCACTACAATACAAGTCCTTCGGCAATATTTTGCCAGATACGGAATTCCAGAAACAATGGTTAGTGATAATGGTCCGCAGTTTACTTCATGGGAATTCCAGGAATTTTGCCAGCAGAACAACCTAGCTCACGTCTATTCCCCTCCATATCACCCATCCTCAAATGGTGAAGCTGAAAGATTTGTGCAAACCTTCAAGCGGGCTGTTGAAGCAGCCAATCCTACTGCAAAAGACACGGCAAAGGTTGTTTCTCAATTTCTCCTTACATACCGCTCTCTCCCTCACACGATGACCGGAATATCGCCATCAGAACGATTTCTAGGACGACCCATGCGCACAATTTGGTCAGCCCTTACCAAGCGTAATTCCACGTGTTCTCGAAACAAAGTGGTGCCTTCACGCGTTTTCAAACAAGGAGATGCCGTTTGGGTACGACAATATTCGGGATCCGATCGCTGGAGTAAAGGGATTGTCGTTTCACGAAATGGATCTGTCATGTACTCAGTTTTCACAAACGACAAGTCGTGCATGCGTCACGTGGATCAACTGCGCCCAGCAACCCCGACTACTGCAGCAGCGGGAGCCGCAGATAGTTGGCTTGTCTTCCCAGGGCCAGGTTCCGATACCAGAAATCCTCCTGTGAATCCGCCAGTGCCCAACCCCAATCCTGACATTCCGAATCGTCGGCGACTGCCGGTGAGACGACGTCGTCGGCCTGAACAGTTCGATCCTGTTACGGGAGACTTCTTCCGTTCAGACTAAACGGGGAGATGAAGTATAGAGATTATAGAAATGATATATATAAAAATAGCTCACATCTTTGTGTGATTTGTGCTACCAGTTCTTGTGTGAAGTATAGTTTAAGAGCATTGAGTTGCTAGCTTGTTTGCCGTTGCTTCATACATATCAAAATGAACCCAACTTTGCTGCAATTAATAATCCAAGTATCTGTCTTAACTTTTGTATAAATGACGTGATTTCGTTAATCCCTGCGTTTGCAGTGCTAAATTACATCATCGATATTGTAGCTGTTATTTGGTTCCATTTCGAAGATGTGAGTCAATTACTCGGTACTGTGGTAGAATAGGCTGAAACTTTGCGCATTACAGGCCAGTGAGTGTACCAGGATGTGCCGAAAGCTAGGTCACTAAACCTCGCTCCAATGTTTAGAAATGCTAGATTGATTTCTCGAAGTATGGATGGCGATCGCTCCAAAAAGCTCTAAGACAGTTGTATAGCACATACTGCACGAAGGAAGTGTCATATCGAAAAGCGGATTTTATATTCGGATTCAGCATGTCAAATAACCCCTATAAGCACCTTTTCAGCAAAATCGAAGACAAAAAATTTTTTGACCCAATTTTTACTGCGCTTTACCTAGCTTTTCAGGCCTAAAAATAAGGGTTATTTCTTAACAAAAGGTTTGCTAGCACAGAAAGCCAAAGCCCTTGAAACTCATAGACAGTTTGCCCCTATTTAAAGTCTAATATTTGATAAAAAGCTGGGGTAGGCTAGGGGCTGTCAATTTTATTAGACCGAAAACGACGCACCGTCACCTCGAAACTTTTTGCCAAATTTCAAACTTTGAGCTGTTATAGCTGAAGAAGGAAGCAACGCTCGAAAGCCGGAATACCTTTAATATTTAGCACTGGCAACAGTACCTTTATGTCTGAAAGTTTCAGAATTGGTCAAACCGTTAATCCACCAGAGCTCAAAAACCCTTTTTGAAAAATCCCATTTTTCGTACCAAAATTTGTACTTTGGCGTCCTGCAAAAAACGGTGTATATGAGATATATTGTTGCCCACCCTAAACTTTACTTTGATATGTTGGCTAACGTTGGGGGAAAGTAGCTCTCTCCGACGATGGAGGCCATCATCATCCCTTAACAGCTCTCGTGGCAAGAAAAGGCAAATCATCTAAACTTAGAGATGAAACGTCACCACGAAAACATACTGATTGGAAGGGCCGTGGTTCGATCCCATGTCGGGCCAATTCTTCCTACTTTCAATGATGAACTTCTCTCTTTCCTTCTCTCACCTAGGTCCTGGTTTCAATGGTACAATACAATGGTTTCATGTTCCCTGAAGCACCCGTTTTGGGCTTCCCCTCTGTCTTCTTGGTTCACCAGCATACGATAAAAATGCTAAATCTGGCGCGGCTGCGTCAGGATCCGACGAATTCGTTAACCATCATTAATCATATGTATTAGCATATAAGCAACCACTACACACAAGCAGGTGAATAAGATGGACAAAATCTTTTAGTTACCATGAAGGGCTCATTATTGAACCCAAGCTAGGAGGTATGGGACGAGCTGTTGCTAACTCCAATGAATGGAAGTGTAAAACTGGGCTTTATCTGAGACCGATTATTTCTGGCAAAAGCGACCGCTATATATATTTTTAAAAGCACTCATATCAAGCGTTAGCACCACAGAATCCGGACCTGAGGGGGCTTGCCTCATTTCGTTGAATTTAAATTTAGTTTAGTTTATTTAATCTAGTTTAGTTTAAATTTATTATGAAATCAAAATCTCCAGGGGAAAACTTTGTCTGTAGAAAGCAGAAATTAGTGCAGTCAGTACCTTCCTGCACCATTCTGCAAGGTAGGTGGATGGGTTGGTTGTTTCTGATTTTTGACATGAATATTGATGACATTATTTAACGTACACACTTTTGTAATTTTTCTGAAATCAACGTTTATGGCAACGTTTATTGCAACACAATTCGGGGAATTTAACATGACAGAGCTTTAGACATTCAGTATCCAGCCGGATCTCCACCAGGTTTTCTAACATCACTATTTGCCGTCCACACACCGTTCCTCTTGTGAATACCGGCTACAGTGCTGAGTTCGAAGGGATGATCTTCTGTCATGTTTTGACCGTACTTGCTTTCAAGCATATTGACGAAAGCCTGTAACATATAACACAGCAATACCGCAACGTCTTTTTACATGAAATAATAAAGGGACTTCAAGAGTTAGGGCTGTATTCTTGATATGTTAACTGGCAACTGACAACAATGAAAAATAATTATTTGGCACCTTTGGAAAGCCTGGTTCATAGAGAGTAGTAGTGGGATAGAGTTGATTGTGAAGTCTTGGAGCATCGATGGCTTCCTTGATTGTATTGTTAAACCATAATACTCTTGTTGCAACCTGAATAAAAAAATGGATGGCAAAAACTTGCGGCCTTTTCGCGACAGAGTTAACTGGAATTAAATGAGTTAAGAGAATTAATTTAACTCGACTCTGCTCTGCTACTCTTCCGCGAAAAGGCCTAAAACAACAAATTTCCCAGATAAAGTCAGTTTTCATTTATCTACTACGTCTCACAGAAGTTCTTGAAAAATTGAATTCAGACATCATCAACATCAGCAACGACCTGGCTGGCCGTAAAACGATTGATTAACTTAAATTGTCACGAAAGGTAAGAAAATTATGCAGCAATAATTCCTTACACTGGCAACAGCCGAAATAATTCTCGAGCCACCAGAGGCACCCAAAATTAATTCAACGTCCTTTGTCTTGCTGTTTATGAAAATGACAGGACTCATTGAGGATTGCGGTCTCTTCCCAGGCTCTATGAAATTGGCTGGACTTGGTTCCAATCCATAGGCATTTGTTCGGCCCGGTGTGGAGAAATCGTCCATTTGATTATTTAGAATTATACCGGTCTGCTTTGAACGTCTTTGAGACCCAAAACTGCAAGACAGAAACAAATATACATTAACATAAGGGCGGATAATGGGGGGGGGTTGCAAGATAATTTTGAGTGGGCTTCTACCTTGAACCAAACTTTTTGAGGCAGGTTCTACCATGAACAGAAATTAACGTTAATAGTAATATTATTTTACACAATTAAAAAATTTGAAGCAAAGTTATCAATTTTTAGAAAAAAATTTAAAATTCTGATCGATGTTTTGGAAAAATTAAAAAATATTTCGGAGTGGTGGTGCGAAAACCGATCTTTCCGGCCATTTCTGCTTACCGCTTGCCCCATTTTTCCCTGCTCCTTGCATCTGACGGCTACCTTGTCCGAGTTGTGGGAATTGCATCCCCATACCCCACCTGTTAAACGATGTTAACCCATTGCGCTAGAATGTTGTGTCGGTACGAACACAACTGAATTTAATTACAAGACTATAGATACAGTCGTCTATAACGATGTATATATAACGATGTATAACGATATATTGATATATCATATACTACATAACCACAGCAGAAACAAAATAAATAAGCTCCCGTAATGTTACCTTTAAACAGGTGAAGTTAAATGGTCAAGAGCTTGTGCACTTTTAAACAAAATTTTAATTCTGTTTTTTGAAACGAGGATAGGTAGCCAGAAAATTCTAATTCTATTTTCCTTTTGAAACGAGTATACGTCGCCACATTATACGTACTATGTGTTAATGGTCGATGTTAGAGACACAGCGTTTCCATCATCATCAACCGCACTGATATGTGTCGTACCACCGTCACTTCGTGAAAAATACTGGCCACCGTAGAAGTCAACCGGTTGAGCCTTGGACGTTATCTTTGATCGTAGAATGTCAATGTTACTCTTGGTATAGAGCTCATTCACAATCTAAAACTAAGCAGCAGTATCTTAAGTATAAGCAGTATAAGCACTTTTCTGAATAGCATTGCCGCATTAAACCAATCCAATTTCCTGTTGGTGTTTATTGTTCATTGTTTATCTGATGTAATTCAAAGCAAAGACCGACCTATGTATTTCGTATCAGCATGTAACAATGAAACTTGTAGAAAGCTGGTATTGGTTCTGTGACATTCGGTTCAGAGTTCAAACTAATAGCATGGATGTCGGATTGGTACCCAATTTTATAGAGACAAACTTACATACCTTCACCGCATCAGGACTGTCACCAAGTTTGCTTCGATACGCAAAGGCAAATTTGAATGCCTCAACTATCTTATGGAAAACATTTCCTGCAGATTCTTTTAATGCCAGCAAAGCAGGTGTCCATTTGTAGCCTAAATATTCATCTCCGAAACCTGTTTGTTAGAATTTCAAGTATTATAAAACTGAAGTCAGTTCACCAACGGTTCTTGTCTCTTGTGCCTAATTAATTAATTAGTATTGTAAATTGGTACGACAAAAAGCGGCACGCAACACGTTCTGACAAAAATGAGAAATTTTGACCTCCGAGGATGTTGAGAATTGTTGCCACAAGAATTGCAGACGAAGGTGGTGGGGGACCGCACATAACGAGATTGGTTCCTTCAATATCCGTAAATATTGGATTTTTCCGAACAATTGATTTGTACTGGATCAGATCATTCATTGTCAAAATTCCTCCTAAAAGCAGGTTTAAATTTTGAAAAAATATTTTATACCTGTTTTCAATGTTTTCTTGTTTACATTTCTCTATTTTCATACAAATCGTACTCCCAATTAGTCTACGGTGAAAGTGCCCTGCTACTGTACTACACCTCATCCATTCTCAAAGACTGCAAACAACAAAAATTTGCACAAACCCAAGTGAGCCAGCGAAGTGCACTCGTACATTCTTGATAATATGTACTCTTGATTAATGAAACTTCATTAATGTTAAGGTTAAGATCTATCATTCAGTTAGTTGGCTAACTCATAATCACAAAAGTAACCAGATGCAAATTCTAAACTACAAAGACGGCTTAAATTCTTCTTCTCATCATAAACGAACGGTCCTTCAATTAACTCAGGAATTTTCATCGTACATCGTACATCGTACATCGTACATCGTACATAAACTTCTAATCTTAATTGAATAAGTGGTGCGCATTAATCTATTAGACAGTGTACAGTAAGATCTTAACCTCCATTGCTTGTGTCCTGAATCAGCTTTTGCCCAATCGATCCATTATAGAACAGTTCAATGGGGTTTGGTGATCTTGCTAACAGCTTCAATGTTCTCGCCAACGGTTTCCTTGTAATTATGTCTCCAGCCTCATATGGTTTACCAGTTTCTTTGTTGATGAATATGCTAAAACAAAGACACATTAGTAATAAGGGCTCTTGGTAATAAGGACAAGGGGAGTGGATATCCATGGCGTAATGAGAAGGATCGTCGGAAGCTAGTTTGAATTTATGACGGAACAACGTAACCTCAATTTGTATAAGATGTGTTTAACAAATAATAAAATGAAATAAATGAAAAATGAAATAAAATAAAATACAGATTGAACTAAATAAAAGGTTTAATAAAAAATTATAAAATATTTGCATAAAATGAGTGTAAGTATGATGGTGAAAAGAAAACTTACTCCAAACCGTTTTCCTTTGTCAAAACAGTTTTTCTATTGAACTCGTCGTTTAGAATGTAGGCCAGTGTTTCTGAGATTGGAAAACCGTTCTGGCATAGGCGAATGGTTTGATCAAAAAGTTGGGTCCACGGTATTTTACCAAACCTTTGATGAGCTGTCCACATTCCATGAATTTCACCAGGAACAGCAACTGACTTCCAGCCTAAAGATTTCATTTAGCTTTCACAGTGTGACCATTTCGCCAACTTACCTAAATTATTGGGGTGGTGACAAGTTAACACACAATACGTAAAATTGTTGCTGTTGTGAAGAATCTTCTGTCTGTTAGCATACCTGAACGGCAGGTCAAATTTCACTGACTCTTGTGGAAGCAAAGTTAGGTACCCTTGAGGAGATTTTAGGTGAGAGAGATTTTTCTTAGGGGTACCTTTGAAAGCGATCTTTAAACGATTTTTGCCATTTTTTAACAAAAAAGAGGTTTTTTATCCAAAACACGTTTTTGGACGTTTTTTAGCAAAAAAGTGATTTTATGTGAAAAATTCCAGCGAAGCCGGAAACTTTTTTGGAAACTTTAGTCGTAGTTTGGATTTTGCCTGTCAATTCTGGATTTTGTCAAGTTTGATATGTTTTGTACCTAAGTTTGCTTTCGTTGTTTATTTCCAGTTCTGATAATAACTTCTGTCAAGGGAGCCAACCGCCATCCTATTCCTGCACGCAAATATAGAACAATAGGCTTATTTTCGTAAGGCCTATGGTCTATTTCCTATTTTTGTTTGACGCATATTGCCATATTTCGTATATTTCAAATTTCGCTTAAGCTAACAATAGGAAATAGGAAATAGGCTAACGACGCTGAAAAGATAAAAGAATGCCGCCTGACCAATCGCTTCACTGCTCGTATACTGATTGGTTTTGGTTTCTAAGCCCGTTAACATCCAAAGTTCTATTCCATCCTGTTTTTAGTTGGCTAGGGTAATTTTAGGGACTCAGCACCAGCTGCCATCGACACTCCCAATTTAGATAGTAAAACACTCGGAAATTATTTAGTAGATTTCAACTTTATTCACACAAATCTCTACAACAGTAATGGACGTGCTCTTTGTAATAGCAAGACGCATTCTTGAGAGGTGTTTAACATGCAAATTCTCTTCTTCATTTTTCTGTTGCCATTGCTGAGACTCGAAGAAGCAATTAATAGGCTTTTCGCTTCGTTTTTTGCTGCATGCTAATTGCTAGTATCAGATCCAATTTTGTAGAGTGCTCATTTAGAATCGAAAATCTAACGTAAACTTGTTTTTGAAATATTGACTAAACAGGCATGTCGGTGTGTTTCCTAATTTGATTTCCCATTGGCTATAAGTAAACCTCACACATGATGTGGCTAACTTACTATTCAAAAGCAATAGAGATGAGCTTTATATAAAAAAATCATAGCCTTTTCATTCCTTAGTTGCAAATTTTTCTCTGCAGCCCCCATTTACCTGTAAGTAGCAGTCCTTCCGTATTATCCGCATACATGTGCTTATGAGATCCAGCAGGTGCCGTTTCTCGTGCATCTACTACTGTGCAGGTATGTTCATTCCTGCAATTGGATAATAATAATAATAATAATAATAATATATAATAATAATATAATAATAACTAATAATCTACTTGCCCTCTGACCTGACATGTACAGGCAGAGAAAATATGGGGTGGCTCACCCCATATTTTCTCTGCCGCACTCCAAAACCAGATTTTTCCTTTTTTGCCCGAAACGTATACTAATGACTAGAAACTACATGTGAGTTGTAGAATTGTAGTAATGTAAGCTTTTCATCATTTCAAGTCGATAACGGTACAGCTACGGCACTGATTGATTAAGTTGAATCTATTGGATTTCCAAAATCCCTTCATCCGATCACTTTTCAGTTACCTGTTGTAGATTGACATGAAAAAGCCGCCTCCAATTCCAGAACTTTGAGCATTAAGTGCACCCTGACAAATGTTGGTAGCGATGGCCGCATCAACCGCATTTCCCCCGTTGATTTGGATGTTTCTGCAGAAATGAAACATCACCAAACAGTGAATCAAAACGATTCAAGATCAACGGTGCCAAGAAAACGATGAAAACTTTGAAAACAATAAGAGATTATAAAACCTCTTTGATAGAACTTTTCGTGAATCATTTTATTATTCCCACCTGGGACCCGAATTTTTCGGGTCACAAGTACTGTAACATTTTATTGTTTGAAACTGTTATTGTGTAAATTACGTAAGAGTTATTTGTGTAAAAGCACTTCCAGGTTGTGTGTGGGTTGGTGCGAAACGTTCTCCAGTCACTCACTGCTGTTTGGGTTGGAATTTAAGCTTAATATTATTTCAACTATGTTCAGGAGGTTCAATTACACTGTCAACCGAAGGATGTGGTTTGGAACCCCAGATAGGATCCGAACTCTCCGGGTCACAGTGGTCACACACAGCTACTGCTCTGACATCTTTGTTTTTGTTCTTTTCTGACATTCATTATGTATATATACAAGAGTATATATAAATAAATAAGATATATATAATATGTATCTTGTTTATTACCTCTTTAAAAAATATTAACAAAAGCTAGTCGGCCCATGTCAAGATAAGTCCTTTTTGATGCGTTCTGATCAACTAATTGTTTTTCTTGGAGCTTTTATTTTCATGGGAGTTCTTAGTTTATAGGGTTCTTAATTTTTTGTAGAGAGTTGATCTATAACTATGAGTAGTTTCATTTTTGAGGGGGGGTTCTCGGGGTTCTTGGGTGTTCTTAACCTTTTGATGAGATTTGATACTTCACTATTGAGTTTCAAGTGTTTGCTGGAGGTTCCTGTGTGCGTTGCCTGAACTTGATCTATTGCAGTCTTGTCCATCTTGTAGTCCGCAGCATCCAATTTATACCCATATTGTGGATATTGGAAGGTTATTTCCACAAATTTTTGAGTCTAAAGTTCTGAGAGAAGCCAGGAGGATCTCCCAACACACCTCGGTTATATGCCGCAAATTTGATTACTGAGATACAAATATACATATCATCAACAAATCATGAAGTAAAGTGTTAGATAGAAAGGGTCCACAACGTAGTCATGTAACCAGAGTCACTGAGTGCTGGATACCAACGTTTGAAAAATTGAGAACCTAATTTCTTTTCATCGGGGTTCTGGTGGTTCTAACAATATTCTTGACATGGGCCAGCTAGTCGGTCGCAAGCAGCCTTCAATACTATTTTCTATCTACTATAAGTAGATACATAATGTATAATACCGACTGACTGCGAGTTTGGAGATGTTGAATACGCGAAGTGTGGCGCAATGAAAAAAGAACCTTTTCCTGAAGAAGAATATTTTTAATTAATAGCAAATTGTTGAGATACCTTCCAACTTCTGAACACAAACCAATATCGGAAGCCAAAGCCGTGTGGTAGAATCGATGCATTGGAGATGAGGATGGCTTTGGCCACACAACATCTTTCTCATTGCATATACCTACTATGCTGCAAATGAAAGGGAGGATTAAAATCATGATCTAATGCGGCTTTCTCAAACTAATCTGCCAGGGCATCATATTTTATTGACAAAATGACAGATTTAGCAGATCATAAAAACTGCAGTAAAATACCAAAGCCAAGAACAGATGTCGACATAATCATTTCTCGCGATAGTCTTACCCATGGCAATTTTTACTTTCAAAATTTATATCAAATGTATAGGTCAAATTTACATATATGGGGGAAGCAGAAAACATCGATCACAATGTGATAAAGTATAAAATTTATAAAGACTTATAAAGTTAAATAAATGAGACATGAGGCACAAAATATCATGGAACGGAAGGCGATAGAGCGGCAAGGAAGCGGGCTTTTTCGATTTCAGTAAGATTTGAAGTCAGTCAAAACAACAGTTCAGAGTCTTGGATTAGCTTGAAAGCTTCCGAATATTCCAGAAATTAGATCAAATTCATCACATATAGGAATCCTCTATCACATTTCTATTTTGTCTACCACGAACCCTACTTCTGTCTCCCATATTTTTGTTCTAGAACTGCCTAATTGAAGTTGTACTAAATTTTAACAAAATCTCCGGTAAAGAACTATAAATGTATCTTAGCAAATTATGCAGTAGCATAGTGAAAAGGGGCGATCAAAATTCTGGACCTTGGCAATACAAAAGCAAAAAACAACAATGAACCGGATATCGGTAGTATTGTGCATGTTTGGCGTTTTCGTGTAATTTGATTAATTCAATTCATTAAAATTTAATACTTATACATACTTTAATTTATTTAATTTATTTCTCTTGACAACACAACTAGAAATGGGAATTGAAGAATTGAAAACTGATTATTTGAGATCATTTAACACAGCAACAACACGTTCCACTAAAGATGATTTTTCTTCGTGTGAAATAGTGTCTTTATAAGCTCCTCTCAGCATCATGCCAACTTGTAGATGAGTAAAAACGGCACCATATGAAAAACAATATCTATAACTTTCTTCAAGCTCTGCGAAAGTATATGGAATCGGAGATCCTGGAAAAAATAACGATGATTAATTAGCCTAACACATACTTTCACTTCAGTTTTCTCAAATAATCACAAAACCAAAACATAATCTCATAATTTCTGAACCCACAGAAATACAGAATTACTATACCAATGGAAGTGTGAAGAAGCTGGTTCGACTTTCAATATAAAATTGACAAAATGAATGAATCTTATCGATTCTTTTAAACTGCATTAGATTGTTGCAGCAGCCTAGTGACGAAAACTGTCTTGAGTTATGAGAATTAATGTCCCGGCCAATGTTTCCCCATATTTTTGCAGGCTTCGCAACTGGAAAACGTTCGTATATGCTGGACGAAACACCTGTGCACAGTAATAGTGTCAATCAGAGCCGTTAATTTTTAACAGTCCAATTAGCGCTTGCAGCAATTAGGAATAGGTGTCAGCTCAGTATTCAAATTACTTTTTGCCAGCTGGCACCGAACCATTGTTATGGCTCTATCAAGACCAACTGACACCTTCTTGCAGCCATAATTCGTGTTAGCAAAATTTTAATTCGCACAATTGTGCGTGTTAAGTTGGCATTTATGCGAACAGTTGTGCGAATAAAGTTGGAGCTAACACGAATTATTGTGCGTATAAAATTATATGATGCATTATATGAAATTATATGCTCTATGCGGAATCATATAGCTGCTATATATACTGCTTCAATCATATACTGCTTCAATAATATAATGGCTTCTATATGTGCGCGTGTATGTACCTCATGCGTTCCTCCTCACTATTTCCCAAAGAGCGAGCAAAGACACATATATGCATACAAAGTACACTCGCTGAAAACCTATATACCTGAGACCTCCTCACGGCAGCTGTATCAATTTCAATTAAAAAATATGACAATTTAAAGTACCAATTGTTGTTTTCTCTGTTTCAGGAAAATGCCGATTATGCCGGAACAGAAGCAGATTATGTGGCTGGGACTATTTATCTAAAAACGTTCTTGTATTTGTTTTGTCGTGTAAAAATAAAATTCCAGCATCAAAGCTTTCTTAAAATACCTTTATTGTAGTACATATACGAGGCTGAAAATAAAAGGGTCGGAAAGTAGCTTAGCTTAGAACTCGTAAAAACACAAAACTAGTTCAGTGCTGTGGATTCACATTTTCTATACTAGATGTTTGATAAATAGAAGTTGGTTGAACATAGATCGAGCTGTTTCGATACTAGCTGTTTAATTTCCAGTTCATTTCGGATCATAGGAAATATACCCCCGCTCCTTAAAAGTTCACATAGGAGGAACCCCCCTAGCTGTGAAAACACATTTTCAGGTAGTTGTAGTGATATGGTGGAATGTTGTCTCAATCATCACAAAAAACTTTAAACGAAACTAGGTGAAAACTTTTCATGTTCGCTAGAAAAGTTCTGAAACAACTGAAGCTGCGAACGAGCAGGCTCTTTCGAGCCTTTCCAAAAATAGGTTTAAGTATTAAAAAGTGCCATTGAAATGGAAGAAGTGATAGTGGCGCTCTATTTACAGATACCATCAAATCACTTATTTACAGATAAATGAGCCACAGCTCACATATCAGTTCTTCCGGCAGACACCCATGTCTAAACACAATCTTTGCTGAATTTTATTGCGTCAATGCAGCAATCTGGAATCAGGTTTCATTGAGAACACTACTTTACAGGTAACCTTGACGGTACAGTGATGTATCTGCAGTGGTTTTCCTTTTCATGTCTCAATTTTAATACTGTCGCTTCCAGATGAGTTGTCCCCTCACAAGATAAAATGTACACGTCTACATCTTCGTGCATTTAAAAAAATCAAATTTCATGGTAAAAACAAGAAAACATGGCATTTTGGATAAAACAAAAACTTTACTATTAATTTTTGGAATCGTAGCAGGAAAAATAATGCTATCAAATTTATAGCAAAAACTTTTGCATTAAATTGACAGTTTGTTTTGCATCAAATTCACAAAAGAAAACAGCATCAATTTTACTTCAGTTTTAGACAAACCAGTTTTAAACTAGTTCTTTCCTGTGACAATATTGGTATACGGTAGCTGTGTCCAAAAAGGCTTCAACCGTTTCAAATTTCTTGAATTGAGCAATAGTTCTCCATATTAGTTTTCTGGGTTTCAACGACTGATTTTATGGCCAGGAAACGGCTAAAAAGTCCTCGTTCTTCGCAATATAATGGTATAAAAACGGTTGCTGTAGGACTTCTCAATCTCCGTTTAAAATTTGCCTAATTTTACAAAGTGAAATCAACATTTAAAGAGCTCGGACAGAATTGTTCAGTTTCATTCTCCAGTTTAAAATGTTACAACTTTGGTACGATTTTATTTAGCTCATATGCAGTTTGTTTTGCCATTTTTTCTGGTCAGCTTCTTTTCATGTTCGCTTTGTAGAAAAGTTCTAAAACAACTGAAGCTTAGAAAACGAGCAGGCTCTTTCGAGCCTTTCAAAAATAAGGTTTAAAGTAAAAAGTGCCATTGAAGTGGAAGAAGTGATAGTGGCGCTCTATTTACAGATACCATCAAATCACATATTTACAGATAAATGAGCCACAGCTCACATATCAGTTCTTCCGGCAGACACCCTTATCTAAACACAATCTTTGCTGAATTTTATTGCGGCAATGCAGCAATCTGGAATCAGGTTTCATTGAGAACAGTACTTTTGGTAACCTTGACGGTACAGTGATGTACTTGTAGTGGATTTCTTGGCATTTTGGATATTGAAATACTTTAATATTAATTTTTGGAATTGTATTAAAAATAAAAAATGATCTTATCAGTTTAGCAAGACATCATGAAAAGGAGGAATCAACTTTTCAGTCTGAGTCAGTGTTTAGGGTTAAACGAGGCAGAAAATGATAATTAAAGTTTATATAGAAAATTTTAGCTGGAAACGAAAATGCGGATTCGACAGCCTGCAAACGCTCCGTAAACACAGGAAAAATGATCTAATCCATTGATTCACACTAAAAGCTATGTGCTTCTACGATAAGGCAAATATTCATACTCCTCTTTAAAAATTTATATAAAAAATTTTAGCTGGAAACGAAAATGCGGATTCGACAGGCTGCATACTCTCCGTAAATACAGGAAAAATAATCTAATCCATTGATTCCCACTAAAAGCTATGCGCTTCTACGATAAGGCAAACATTCATACTCCTTCTTAACACAGTACTTTTATCAGACATAAACATAAAAATCCCCCACAATAAATTCCGTTCTTTTGACCTAGAAGACTGCTCCGCTCTGATCAGTCTTAAATGTTTCGTACTGAATGCTCCGATACTGATTCTTAAAGGTTGGTGAACATCGCACCTAAATCCTAAACACTAGACACGAGAATCTTCATTTAATTTCAACATGGCAATTTATTAATGACTTCAGAAAAATGAACAAGTAAACACAAAACATATATTGAATTAAAAATATTGTAGCCAAAATAGGACTAGGACAAATACTAAGCTTCACGATTGCTATTCTGCAGAAGGAATATTAAATTTCAAATTTAAAAGTCATCATCAAACATCATATCAAATAAAACATGCTCAGTGGTATTCAGCACAAATGCATTAATCAAAATGGGTATAGGGAATCATGTACATACAACGTAAACGTAAATAGTTCAAAGTTCAGTCAAGGAAATGGCGTTTTTATTGATGGCGGCCGAAATGTCGGCAGCCATGTCTCCGAGTTTGAACTCTTGGTCTACGGCGGTTTCGCAATCGACGTTGTCCACCTCTTCTAGCCCGCCCAACCACAACCCGAATGCGGGCACCTGCACGACCCGTACCCCTGCGTACACGCGCTGCATAGCCAACCAAATGACGGCGGCGGCTACGACCACCAGAGCTATACTGGACAGTATCCACTTCTCGCAAGTGAGGATTCTAAATGAAGAAAAGTTGCATTTTTAAAGAAATCGGGATCACTTAATCGTCTTTCTGTGCTAAATGCCGATACTTGATGCGTTTAACAATTTTGCAGACAATGAAACGTTTCAAATATGGATATTTGGTTCAATCTGAAACGCAATGAAATGTACCCATAGAGTTTTAGATTTTGTTCCCTGAATTTCTCCCTGAAAACTTCAACTATTCAACTGAACTTCAAATTCAAATATTAAATTTTACAACTTTAGCTCCAGTATTAAACGGAACAGCGATAGAAAGAAGTTCACCAATACCTTTCTAATTTTTTTCCGACGCAAAAAATAAGCTTTTCTTCCTGTTCGGGGAGCCATAGCGCAGTTCGGATGCAACTTTAAAGTATTATATAAATCTAAAAAATAGGAAATTTAGTCAACATTCATATATTTTCATACAAAATTATCACAAGAAATTTTGAACAAACTACTTCAATACAGGTCTGGTTGATTGTATCTTTCTATACCTATTATTGCTTTCTGATTTCCATGTTTGGAATGACAACATAGTGCAAGACATTTGCCTCCATAGGAGACTTTCAAAAATAGAAGATACTGCGAAAACGAAGATTCAAAGTCTAAGTGAAATTTTGTCTTTATATAGTGACAATGCGGTATCAGCGTATCGAGTAGTTTACTTGAGCAGGTTTTCGTGGCCTGTACAAGTGAAGTTCAATTGCGAGCGCATTCATTTAATACACTAGAAATATGGAAATTTAGATTTCACAGCGTAGCTCAACAGTAGGCAGATTTAAAATTTAATGGTCTAAAGACTAAGCAATGAAAGGGAGCAGAAATGGACAGCGATAAAAGGGCAAGACAAAAGCCTATATTTTACAGCTATTATAAATATTAAACAAGTATACATCTACAGTCGCTCTTAAACATCCAAAACTTCCAAATCAACAATAAATGCTTAGCCTGTACAGACAAAAATATACGAAGTTTGCAAAATTTTACATACATTCACAACGGTACCACAACCAAATATTAATACCCATGCTGTGAGAAAATCAAAATTAAACTAATAATAATATAGCTAAAAGTTGTAGGCTTGTTTTAAGGTTATTCTGAGCAAACGAAATGTTGAACCACAACAACTGATTGCGGATCCATTCAGCACCCCAGACAGCTCTGTATATGCAAGCTTAAGCAAAGATTCTAGCACAAAAATTCCTGATCCTGTGGTTCACAAAAATTCCTGATCCTGTGGTTCTCATACCAACCTATAACTTGAAAAATTAAAACTTTAAAAACTATTTTTGAATTCATCAGCCTCTGTCAATATGAAAGCATTGCAGCCATACCAATATTTAAAGTTTATCATAAGTTATGTTAAGCATAAAAATCAAAAATTAAAAGCTTTTAAAATCAATATAAATCGGGGCAATTGCAAGGGATTTGGAAAGCCATGTTTTTAAATTTTTTAGGTAGATCAGAAAGACATAAACATGAGTATTGCAATGAGGAAATTGACTGTACATATATACAATACATATTCAAATCCTGTGCTTCTCATACCAACCAAAACTTGAAAAATTAAAACTTTAAAAACTTATTTTTGAATTTTTGAATTCATCAGCCTCTGTCAATATGAAAGCAATGCAGCCATACCAATATTTAAAGTTTATCATAAGTTATTTTTAAGCATAAACATAAAAAATTAAAAGCTTTTAAAATCAATATAAATCGGGGGAATTGCAAGAGATTTGGTAAGCCATGTTTTAAATTTTTTAGGTAGATCAGAAAGACATAAACATGAGTATTGCAATGAGGAAATTGACTGTACATATATACAATACATATTCAAATCCTGTGCTTCTCATACCAACCTAAAACTTGAAAAATTAAAACTTTAAAAACTTATTTTTGAATTTTTGAATTCATCAGCCTCTGTCAATATGAAAGCAATGCAGCCATACCAATATTTAAAGTTTATCATAAGTTATTTTTAAGCATAAAAATCAAAAATTAAAAGCTTTTAAAATCAATATAAGTCGGGGGAATCGCAAGAGATTTGGAAAGCCATGTTTTAAATTTTTAGGTAGATCAGAAAGACATAAACATGATTATTGCAATGAGGAAATTGACTGTACGTATATACATATTCAAATCCAAAAAATCAGCTAAAGTCAGTTTCTTGCAAATTAAAAAATCCAAATAAATGTTTACAGCCGGCATTGTCCGCAGTCACAAATAGCACCATCAGCACCTCCATTTCCACCGCCTCCTCTGCCACCTCCACGTCCATCACCACGACCGCCTCTCCCTCCTCTTCCTCGGCGTCCAGTTCCGCCTATTCCTCTTCCAGGGACGCGACCACCTCTGCCTCTACCGTGGCCACCGCGTCTACCTCGACGCCTGCGGTCACCTCCGCCTCTGCCCCTTCTACCGCCACCACCTCCACGATCGCTGCCACCTATGCCTCTACCGCCGCCACCAGGACCGCCACCAGGACCACCACCAACCCTACGTCTGCGAACGCCTCGATCACCTCTCCCTCTCCTCCCACCACGTCCAATTCTCCTTCCGCCAGCACCTCTGCCACCTATACCACCACGTCCATCATGTACGCCTCTACAGCAGGCACGACCTCGAAATGGAATGGGCCGGCTAGATTTCTAAAAACAAAGTACACAAAAATGAATGGGGGATGTTTAAAATAGCAATCTAATATTTCTTGGCTAATAGCAATATTGCATGATCATGTATGCTTATGTACTCTGCATATTCCTGAAATGCACCGTAAAATGGAAGATAATTGAAAATTCAAAATATTCATAAAGTTTAGTTTTCAGCTTTAGAAACTGATTTGATATTCGATTGTCTGTTTAGGTCATAATCTGGACGAAGGAAATGAAAGGCTTAATTGGGTCATAAGAGGTCCCATTTTGGTTTCCCGTTGCCGCTCTTTGCGAATAAAAATCATATTTCGCTAGAATCAAACAAGACTTGGGATACTCTAGCTGAGCGTGGCCTGAGCCAATTTGGGCAGGCTTAATGGACCCTGAGCCTGTCATGTCTTGTCATGTCATGTCATGAAAAAATTCAATATACAAACACAATGTTAAAACATACTTGTCGCAAATAATCAACAGGACCATGCGATCGAAGACGGCGAACCATTCTAAACACATTAAAAGAGCACAAATAAAATCCTGAAATAGTACGGAAGTGCAAAGTTTAATTTTCTAAACTTAAAAATCAATAGTGTAGAGGTTCACGACGCATGTCGAAAACCACAATATATTTTCCAAGAATCCATGCTTAGTTGGTACACCCACAACTAAAATCTCATTAAAAGTGTGTTCGGGACACTAGAAAAAATTAAAAAAGAAAAATAAATAGCTGTCAGAAATGACAGACGATCAGAAGAATTAAGGAAGTGCCCAGCGAAGCTACCGTACGGCATAATCCCATGGGAAAGGAGTGGGCAAAATATTTGAACTACAGCAAGACACAATTTTATTAAATTGGTTTTCT
The DNA here is from genome assembly GCA_030248195.1 of Trissonchulus latispiculum. NCBI lineage: Eukaryota > Metazoa > Nematoda > Enoplea > Enoplida > Ironidae > Trissonchulus > Trissonchulus latispiculum. Next base: position 68,116 of record JASAND010010052.1, read on the forward strand.
TTGCGGGTCCAATCAAAATTCCATTCAAATTCTCTTAGAACGTTTCAATTTTATTGCCGACTTAACGGCATCGGTATTAAATTAAAACTACGTCATCTCTCACTTGGGTGACTGTGCAGAAGTTCTTTTAAAATTATTATTTCAGAAAGGAGTCTGTGGCAATATAAATAAAATGATCGTTTACCTCAATCACAATAGAAAGTGGCGATGCTGCAAGCAGCATGGACGTCACAATCAATAACCAGGTGGGCCCGGCACGTGAAATCCTTCTCTTCTTCAATGTCTTCATCTAGGGAGCTTTCAGCCGAGAAACATTCCATGGATGACGCAGGCACCATTCTCGTATACCGCATGATCCCACAGAATGAGATGCGGGCACATGGCGTTTGACCGCGAGGGGGTGTAACCAGACTGACCCTGAGATCCCTGACCGGGGTGCCGTTCATGATTTGGGACAAAAAATCATTGGCCCGCACAAGAAAATCGCGCGGGCAGGAATACTTGAAAAATGTCCAGTGCTTGAAGAAATGCAGCAGAAGGGAATCCGGATAGTAATATCCGCCATCGGGTAGTGCGGTCCGTTGGGAAACCAGGGCGTCCCTAATGTCTCGGAGAAGGTCCGGGTCCTGGGGGGAAAGGGTGGGGAGTTCACCATGTTGGATGGTTCCCATGGAAGTCCACGGCAATATGGCCTTGTCGACATTAACCAGGCTGAAGAGAATATTCCGGGCCCAACCCAAAACAGTGAGAGGAGGGCAAACAGGAAATAAGAAGACGTCATTCCCCGAAGTATATGCCAGAGAACCAAGTTTCTCTGCAACTTCGACAGCCATGACAGAGCTGGAAATGCCTAAAAAACAAAATTACAGTAAGCAATACTAAAAGGAAACGTTAAAACAAATTAACAGTGGCAAATTTCAGACGTTTAAGCAATATTAAGTACGTTTTTTAATATATTTGAAACACCAAACACATTTAAAAACTAGGTTTCATTTCATTATTTCATTCACACTTCAATGCCAACTTCTTTTTAAACATAGCAACTTCAAAAATTTTTCAGAAAGCATCATTCCAAATGGACAGTACACCTCCCCTATTGAGTATGAGTTTGACTTAAATATTTGAGAGCTAAGAAATACTTTAATTTGGGAATGTTCCTGATACTGCAGTGAATTAAAATCGAATAAAACAAGAGGGGTCTTTCAGCAGTGTTAATTATATAAATTAATTTTATTATTTTTAACAGAACTTAGTTTTTGAAATCAAGAGTTGATAACTACCAATTCTCCTACGTTCTTAGATTTCGGAAGTGTCAAATGAAATATCTTACTATTTACTTCTAGTAGCTAAGCAACTGTAAAAGCAGACCATGTACGCAAGCTTTGGTCACAAATTTCAAGAGATCCAAACATTAGTACGCGATAAACATGGTGGCTATACCTGCACAGATTGGCTTTGAGGAAACAGTCTTGACGGACACTGGTTCTTCCACTTCTCCAGATTGTTCGATTTCCATTACGTCCACACAGTCATCCATGTCCACTGCGATGTATAAATGGATAATATTAAATATAAATTAAAATTCCTGCAATCAAAACAAACACAACCGTGAAGAGGAAGAGAGGATGCATAAATGGCAGCTCACGCGGGCACCGCAGACTAAAAATCCAGGTTAAGGTGTCCACCGTATTTGCATCAAGTAGCTCACGCGGGAACCAGTACAGTACCAGCTTTTGATCACCGCATAAATTTATCATATTTTTTATCATTTTTGACCGATTAGGCGCTAAGCATAACCCCGCAGTTTCAAGAAAATAGAAATTATTATTCTAAGAATTCAGGGGTTCATGTTGTACTATTAAAATACAATACAATGGCGAGGTCACAAGAAATTCAACAGAGTGCCGACAAACGGCTTTCTTTGAATACGGTGAACTAAAAATTGATATTTTTATCCCAGTGAAGCATTGCATGAGCATGTGAGCTTACGGGCCACCAAAAACGTAATGAAGATCACTGTTTCATATTAATTCAATGATCTCCGAATTCACATTAATGGTGAATATAGCAGCAGACAACGGAAGCAATCTAGTTTTATAATAGTTTCTTTTTTACGCTATTAACTGGCTTCCGCATGTCCTGGCACTTCTGCTCTCCAAATTTTACATCGAGCCGTAATTAATTTTAGCATACGGTCTTTCCTTGGAAAATTGTGGTGAGCCAAATGCGATAGGTATCAGAGAATACTTCTTCTGTGAGTATACAACTATTTGGGAAGGGAAGGATGTCACAGAAAAATACAAGGAATAAAGATGAACCCAGAAACTGTCACACTGTAGTGCTGATGTAGGTTTTCTACTCACCAAAAACCATAAGCGGTGCTCTTAAGTTTGTACTCCGTCTTATAGTTATTGGTGAGCAGAAAAACCTTTCCCAATGTGACTGCCTTTCCCAAAGTGACTCTCTGTCTAAACTGGCCAAAACTACTTGAATAGAGGCTTTTATACTTCAGAAAAAAAGGCGGGGTTTAGACTCCCTGCGTTTTCATTGGTTCAAACTTAAAACACTTGGACCACCTAGAACGAAATCTGTACGATATGGGGCCCTCAGGGTTTCTCATATCATTTTCATACACTGTTAGAGAAAGAGCAACAAATTTGAAAGGTCTGTACAGTGCAACAAATTTGAAAGGTCTGTACAGTATATCAGAACAAAGAGATTCAACTATGGGGCCTCAAATCGGCCTCATTACCTTTCAAATACCTTAAACCTTCCAACGTAGCAGCAGTGTCTGGATGCACAGTATGCATACTGTATTTTAATTTAATACATTTTGACTTCTTGATACGGAAAGGCATTGAAATAGTTTTTGTGTTGGCGTCCCAGGTTTTGCTGAATTTGTACAGAAAACTTTGCTCCCTAACCACTGCAAACGAAGAAAAACAGAGCTACGGTAAGCGTAGCGTATATCTTCTGACACTAGAGTCAAGACGTATAACTGCTAGTATGTATATTAAAATCAATCGATAAGATTGAAAAGTGATTCTTCCGTTAGCACACTGACAATACTTTTTAATAAATTTACATTTGCAAGTTTGTTAAGGGGAAGCAAAAGTTTTAACAATGTTGATACTAGAAATGTTGTCAATTTCTTCGCGCCAAAAAATTTTCCGACAATCTTTATCGAATCTGGACATACATCAAAATCTGAAATATTAAACTGTGTCACTGTGGAATTAGAATTTTAATTTGGTCTAAATGTTTTAATTTTTGAAGATTTACGATATGATGCCAAGTTGAATTTCAGGCCTTCAAAAATACAATTTTAATTTCGGCATTAATTTGATTCAAAATTATTATATTTATATTATAATCTTGATTAAAAAACTAAGGTTGATCTGCTTCAAATTGAAATAGACTAGATAAAATTGTTGTTGTTTGCATCATATACTCTGCCCTTGTGCAAGCACAAGGACTTTAAAATTGAGAAATTATCAAAGTATCCGTCATTTGTTGATGATACTTCGACAATCCCAGAGAAAATCTCTTACTAATGATAATGAAGTGAAAACTGATAATCCAACACTGCAGCATACACTTGCTAGGGTACACTTTTTTAAATATTTATAAACACACAGCTTCTATCAAATCTCGTTCACATAAAATTGCTGGGTGATATCATCTCTCTATTTAAATTTGGAAGTCCACTTCGTTTGTGAAAAATTGTTATTCTATTTTTACTTGTTCTACCTTAGAATTTGTTTTTAATGAAAATTTTTGACTTTTAAAAATTAAATAGCTATGAAATAAAAGCAAAAGCCAAAAAAAATTTTCAGCAACCTTTAATATCCAATCATGCTCATACATTCAGGACGATCTTATCTTCCTTACGATTAGCTACAAAACAGGGGTCTTTCCCATTATCCGCCCCACAGTTCCGAAGAAGTACCGAAGAAGCACAATTTGACTGATTGAGGTGAATGAGTGAAATCTGAATCTGAATCTGAAATCTAAATATGAAATATTGAAAAGTGAAATGAAATCAGCAGGTCCGAAAACCTACCTCCCCCAAATTTCAACTCAAAGTCAAATTGTGCTTCTTCGGTACAATTGTGCTTCTTCGGTACTTCTTTGGAGCTGTGGGGGGATAAATGGGAAAGACCCCAAAACAGCACCCAAACACCAAGTAGCCTCCAGCAGCTTTTCTATTCTCAATTGAAAACATATCATTAATTGTACTGCAGTTGCAGTATATAAAACTACGCCAGCATACTGTAGCTGCACAATGAAACTATTGTAGCTTTCCCTTGGCTATAGAACATAGGCTGGGGCTAAAAGGAACCAAGTTGCCAATAGGGATGTTCAAGTCGCTGAACGCAAAATAGTTTTTCTTTTCCGCATTTCAGCTCGAAACCGCAAGCCTCTAAGAAAATGAATGTTTAAGCGAAAAGTGGTTCTTGCGTTGAGTTCAGCGACCCTGAACACCCAATAAATAAAACTTCCTCAGAAATATGAGACTAAAAAGTCTGATTCCCTATCGGTCCCAATTAGGGTCTTTTCGCGCAAAAACGAGTTTAAAGGGGTTAAAATTTAATCGCTTTCGCGCATATGGTCAGAAGAAATAAACAGTTCATTTCAACTCGACTGGAGGGCTTAAAACGAACTTTGCTCTACTCGCGCGCGAAAAGGCCCGAGAAAACCTAAACGCCCAAGCGTGCGTCTGCTAATAGCCAAAACGAAATATGTACAGGGTCTCTAATTTAATCAACCAGTTATTACATAGTGCATACATTCATGCAGAAAGCAAACAGTCAGTGTAATTTTTAATCACTACAGTAATCATCATTTTGGTTCATCATCGTCATCAAGATTAAAAACTGAATACTTTTAGCAGCTATCAATGCCTAGCTGTGGCACAAATTGGGTTAAAATTCAATGTGTGTCGGTCGGACTAGGATAGCTCCAAGGTACCCAGGCCCAAATTCGCTGGCCCCTAAATAAAATTTCAGACTGCAAATCAGATCCTCAACCACAATCCTAATGAATCAGGAAACTTAATATTTTGGGTCTCTTGCGCAATTCCCCCCCAGCCCTTAAACTTTTTATTTTTTTGACCAATAACTTTGAAATTTGGTGTGGGTGCATACTAGAGGCTGATGAATTCAAAAATTAAAAAATTTTAAAGTTTTCAAAAAATTTTAAAAATTTTAAAATTTTAGTTTGGTAAGGGGGGACTAAAAAAATTTTTGAAAAAACTTTTGCTGAAAACTTGCATACAGGGGTTTTCTGGGGTGCTGAGCACGAATCTGAAGTCCGTTTTTCGATTCAGCTTTTCGTTAGCTCAGTATAAGCCAAAGTTGTAAGCTTAAGATGTAAGCTTATCCTGAGCTAACGAAAAGCTGAATCGAAAAACGGACTTCAGATTCGTGCTCAGCGCCCCAGAAAACCCCTGTATGCAAGTTTTCAGCAAAAGTTTTTTCAAAAATTTTTTTGGTTCCGCTTGGTCCCCCCTTACCAAACTAAAATTTTAAAATTTTTAAATTTTTTAAAAACTTTAAAATTTTTTAATTTTTGAATTCATCAGCCTCTAGTATGCACCCACACCAAATTTCAAAGTTATTGGTCAAAAAACTAAAAAGTTAGGGCTGGGGGGGAATTGCGCAAGAGACCCAATATTTTAACAACTATTAGTAATATTTCAAATAATAGAACTTTGAAATTTTAAAACATTTGTATTTCAAATTTTGCAACAAAGTTCACAGCAAACAGACAGTTCACAAAAAGTCAACATGAAAAAAAGTCCAACGGCCACATTGTCCACCAAAGTTCAGATTGGGCACCCAAATGGCAATTTTATCCGTGACTGATCAGCGATCATTGGGATTCGGATACTGAGCCTGATTTGAGCCGCCTATACCACTAGGTCCCGGTTCCTGGAAATCACGCTGCCGATTCTCAACCGCCTGGGATTCATAGGTGACCGAATTGTCCACTAAACGCAGGAAATACGGACGCTGAAACAAATACCACAAGAGCTGTAAAAGTCTTAAAACTTCAAAGGCAATAGTACCAACAAAACAGGGTTGTGAAAAGGAATTTTTGCACCGTCCTATTCGATTTTCGGATTTCATAATACAGTTATCATAGCATAGCATACAAAATTAGCTAGATTCAGAGTACATTTTAAACTTTAGTTGCTGTTGTAAATTTCTGGTATTCCGGCGGCGGGTAGGCGGCCGACCGACCTCACACACTATTACAAGTATACAACCTAACAAATTAATGCTGAAATTCTGCATTGCTTAGTTTCGATATGAACAATAAAATGAAAATTTCACGCCGGCCAAAAATTTCCTGGATCTCTTGCACTGGCCTCCAATCCAAATGCCCTTCCCACCCAGTCCATACAACTTCTCACTAAAATAGTATTATTTTATTTTAGCAAATAAAATATGAAGTATATACCGTTCTTGACTCCTGCTTCTCGCTGCGACGCAGAAGGTGGGCTCCTTTGCCGGTTCTGGGAGCCATTGGAGAAGCACCTAAAATAATATAAGCATAGGTCAACATAGCTTTAAATTTGTAGTGTGCCATTGCTACAATTCACCATACCGGTACCAAATTTTGTAGGGTCTCTTGCGAAATTATCCCACAGCAATAAAACTTTTGATTTTTTGACCTATATATATATATATATATATATATATATATATATATATATATACATACATATATATATATATATATATATATATAATATATATATATATATATATATATATATATATATATATATATATATACTGACCTGAAGAAGAGATCTTAGTAGAGGAAGATAAAGAAGGATACAGATATAGACAGAGAAGAACCTGTTTCGAAAAGACAGCAAGCACACAACTGAAAGTTTTGCCAACGAGACGATCGAAAATTTTAGCCAATGGGACTATCAAAGCGGAAACTGTGGGAACGTGACCTTTAAATCCAAACTAAAAACTTTGTAACATTTTTGTAGGTGTTTTCATTAAGAGCGACGCGGCGAGGGTAATAAATTTCAGTTTTCCTAAACCCTACAGACATTTTTCAACATTCTAACGGCAATTGACTATGCTTTCAAATAGCGCTTGCCCATACTACCGTACCCTAACTTGTTCAACGTGGTGCGAAAGTACTCACTTAACTGTGTAGTCGACTGTATACATACTATACATATACCGAAGTTATATACATATATATCCACATAAGACTGCTGGAAACAGACAACCTTCTCAACTATGCTGTTTTTCAAAAACCACAAATACTGTAAAAATTGTTGGCTCGTTTTTTAAAATGAAGCATGCAGTAAAATTTATCAACTGGATGCAAAAAAGTAATAATAAATTGTCCGTGTGACTCACCATGGCCTGAGTAGAAAGAGGTAATATAGCAGGATCCAGAGGGCAAAATATCCAGGATCAGAGTCACCCGCATACAGTGATCTGTGGATACCACCTCTGTGATAGGGGTACCGCCTTCCGATTCTAGGGAACTGGCAGAGGAGTCGGCGCCAAAGTACTCATTTCGAACCGTCTCTCTGCTGCTGTATTGGCGGCGAAAGATCCCCTTAATGGTCAAACGGAGAAAATGGACCGTCATTGAGGGGAAGTTAATGGTTAGCGCTTTAGCTACGACATCAGGATTTAAGTCAAAGCATTGGCGGAAGAATAGATTAGCTAGACTGAGATAAACGATAGGGCTATGGCACAGGAGGGGGACTCTATGCTTTGCATAGTGGGCCAAAAGGGAATTAGGGTAATAATAGGAACCGTTCTCCAGTCGCAGTGGGCGACGCAAAGCAGCCTTTGCACAGCCGGGAGCTCTTCGAACGGATAGACGCTCCTGCTGCAAGGTGCCAAAGGGGGTCCAGCGGAGATTGGGTAAAAGGAATCCTGGAATAGGGAACTGGGATACCACCTTTGAAATCCAACCAAAGTATGGAAGGTCCGACAGCGTGGAGAATAAGACTTGACCACCTTCAACATCAATGGTAGCGCCACGAAGACAAGACAAGATTTGTTGGACAAACCAAAGGTTTACCACGCCTAAAATGGTTGGGTAAAAAAATGATAGAACAATAAAATATTCGTGGCCCGCTAAAAAGCATTTCCGAGAAATTCTCACAGGCGGTATGCTGTACCTTCTCTTTTTGTCAACTATCGAAAAAACTAAGCTGCTTTTAAAAAACCACAGAGAGGAAGTAGGATAGAGATTGGATATGCATAAAAACACGGTCCTGGCCTGGTACATACACGGCCCTTTTAATAAAGGCCCGGGTTTAGTCGTTAAGACGAGGCTTGACGCCGGGTTTACTCTGCGCCGGGGCCGGTGCCGTTACCGGGTTTTAACCCACACCCTATATATCGGCCAATTTGTCTGAGATTTTGATGCATCCTCACACCTTCGCCCAAAATCTGTGGTTTCCCTGGTTACTTTTGAAAATTAAAATAGAGATAATATGACAAATTTAAGCTGAACATCTAAATATGTAGCAATTAGGGCACATCATACTGTTTGTGCCTCGCACTGTGCAATTTTTCCTATTGAAGCAGCTATTACAGCAAACACATGTGCACAACGGATGGCCTTCGTGAAAAATGTGCTTTTTTCAAGAAGGCAGTTTCAGCGGTATTGAAGTTTGTATACATTCATGCGGGAGAACTCCAACACCCGAATTTAAAAACAAAAGGGAGAATTTTTAACCAAAACTTACTAAGGGGCATGAGGTCTGCAGCTGAAATTACAGCAGGCAGGGCAATGGATCCAGGTTCTTCTTCAATCTCCGGATCCTGATTTTCCACACTCTCATTGGACATGGCAGAATCAAAAATCCCAACCAAAATGAATTCTGAAACATATACACAAAAGTAGATCTAAAATTATGATAAAAGGGCAAAAGCTTCAGAAAAATCTCAGGTCGGCAAGATCGATGTCGTTTCATTTCGTAGTCTACTGAAAAGATATGAAAGATAGCTGTGATATGTTGGCCGATTTTAGAATTTTTAACATGGCTGGTATGTTGTATGAATTTATTTCCAGTCATGAAAGGAAGTGAGCTGCTCAAAACTGGGTGCACTCAAGACCGCAATCATATCGGCACAGGTTGCTCAATTGCTGAATTGCTGATGAACAACAACTGCTGAGTTGGAAACATTCAATAGTTTTGTAATTGAAATACACACTACTGGCAAGTTTAAAGCGTATGTGCAACAAGTTTTTACAAAAGGTATACTCATGACAAAATGTCCAAGATAAAATTTAAAACATTTATTCTTTCTTTCTTACCACAACAATGGAGGGACCTTCCAAACCAAAACAAAGCGACTGATGAAAGCGTTTATCAATGTCAAACAATGATACCAAAATGAGGAGTGGTACTGAGGTGGCATAAAAAGAGGCGGGACTATGTACATCAATACTGATTGGCTATACAAAAGGCTGTACAGATTGGACGAGTCATACAAAAGTCAAGGTGATAGACTACAGTAGACTGGAATATATTACAGGTCTGCGTGAACAGGGCAGAGAACGTATTTAAGCCCTTTTTTAATGTCTTCAAGAACGGTGTCATCAGAAGAAATACAGGAAGCATGGTATTTATTTTTCCAGTGAGCTTCCCATGCGGCTCCATTGCTTTTCGTTTCCTCTTCACATCTGACACAACACCAAAAGTCAGCACCTTGAATCCTTTTGAAGCAGGCGCTACAAATGTTGCCAACGCACGTTCGCCCTAAAATCGAAGAACTTTTAAAAATACTGAAAACACCGGGAAAAGCATTTATGCATATGACCAAATTTATGAAAGCGATATTGGGTACCGTGTCAAAAATAGAAGCTAGAACTTTCGCATATACAATAGACTTTATAGGATTGAAAATCGTAAAATCGTAGTATTTTTTCTGCACTAAAATCGTAAAATGACGCATGCATAATTTTACGCTTTTTTTCTCCTTTAGTGGCTGAAAAGAAGTTTAATAATTGGCACACTATTTGCTGAATTCACTCTGTAAAAACGTATTCATACTTCGAGAGGTTCGTCGGGATGGGCCAGCTTCTTCTCTAATTTTTGGTACAATGTACTGCGATAGTTTAAGATTTGGATTTTTGCGATGATCTGTGGCACGTTCACAAACAGCTTTGTCTGCCAGCGGCTCAGGAGAGCCCTCAATATCAGAGCTGATGGCAGGACGCACTGGATATAGTCCAAACTCCTCACTAGTGTCAGAGTCAGAACAATTAGCTTGTTCAGGCTCGACAGGAGATATTTCAGGTGCCGACTTCCGCTTAAGTCTTATCCTTTCGGCATAGTGAGACAGTGGTCGAGGCTCGCCGTCGGAGGAACAATCTGCAAAAATTGAAAGTGAATCTGAAAACGAGAAGTTTTAAAACCTTCCGTACTCCCTATCGCTACAATGTACGGGCAAAATGATATACAACTAGGACATATTCAGGCAAACGCACACCTGTTCATTAAACTTTCGCAGAATCATAGCCGACTACAAATATTTCTGATTGATCTGAGCAAACAGTATAAAATTCTTCATGTGGGCATCAACTGCAAGAAAAAAGTTGTCCCTACTTTTGCTATTGGAGACAAAGCATTTTTGAGTTTCCTTGGTCCCATCCCCATGGAAAACTTAAAATTAAAATAGTTGCCGATTTGATGAGGACTGTGCTTATAGAAAAATGGGATGGAAAAATGGAACTTTAGCGCATGATTTATACATCGTTGGAATGCTCAGGATGTGCCTTAATGGTGTAAAGCAATTTGTTGTAGCTTGCTGCTACAAAAAGTTAAGCTTTAACAAACTGTCAAAGTTTCAGCCTTTTGCAATTTTTGGTAGTCTTTTAAGCTTAACTTTTTATAGCAGCAAGCAACAGCAAACTGCTTAACACCACAAAACAGAGCACATTCGAATCATTAAACCCTGTTGTTTGTCATTGAGCGAATCCTGATTGCTTGATGTTGCAGACGTACTGTGCCCTTATATACGTTAGACAACACGCTCAATCTTTCGGGTCGGTCTGAGCAGCCACAGGTTCTATGTAAGACTGCTGAAATATATCAGTGCAGTATCTTCGGATGTAGTAGTGTGCTACATTCCTTATCTGTACATAGCTCGTGCACTGTGCAGAAACCTGTGGCGCTACACATGGCCGACCCTTTTGTATTTTGTTTGCTATTTACAAATTAAAAACTGATTCCAAGAGATAAACATAACTTTAGAGCATGATTTAAATTGTTGGATTGCTCGAGATGTGCTCTAATTAACGATGTAAAAGCAGTTTGCTGTAGCTTGCTGCTACAATAAGCTTTTAATCAAACTGTCAAAGTTTCAGCCTTTTGCAATTGGTAGTCTTTTTAAGCTTAACCTTTTATAGCAGCAAGCTACAGCAAACTGCTACCATTCAATAGGGCACATCTCGGGCATTCCAACGATGTTTAAATCATGCTCTGAAGTTCTTTTGATCTTTTGCAATAAGCCTTTGAAGTTGACCAATTTTTGTTTGGGGGGGGGGAAATTAGAGATCCGAAAAATGTTAATAAAGAATAGAAAATGACAATGAACATGTAGAGGAAAGGTGATAGAAACCTGAAGAATCCGTTTCATAGCGGCTTTCCCTCGGTGGTTCTTCTTTTTTTTTCACCTGCTTTCTTTTCTTCCGGCCGTATTTCTGCAAAATCTCAGCATTACGCTTTAAATTTAGTTTATGTTGAAAGAAATATTCCACTTCTTCAACTTGGAGAAGAAGCGACTTTGCAAGTCCTTCCAAGTAGGCACGATCAAACTGGCCATCTTTGTAGAATTTATCCAAATTCTTAACTTCTTTGGTTAAAACAGTGGAAGGAGGGACCTTGTGGGCTTTGTCCTGATGTTGTTGGGCCTCACGTGTTTTCATGTAGTGACCTGCACAAAAATTTGGGCTGCACACGTCACATTCAGCTCCCCGTGGCCGAGCAGGATCTGGCACTGGAAATGGCAGTTCTGAGACAGGTAGCCCACCAGGATACCATTTCGGGGGGTCATTCTGGTATTGCTTCTTCAGCTCGGGATCCTTGCAAATAGGATGAATACACCCTTCCTCGAAACAGGGGTAAAGAAAAAATAAATACCGGGGAAGATCCAGATAACGCCGATGTCTCTCCATCATTTCTTCGACCTGAGGGAAAAGATCAGATGCACCCAATTCCTTAAATTCTGGGCTGGTCTGTTCCAATTCAACCAGCTTTTTCACCCCCTGTTTCTTGTCAAAGTATATCCGGAAAGCCTGCTCAATCGTTGTAAGTTCAGGCAAGGAAACAGCAGGAACCACATCGATTTTCTTTTTGGCATACTCAACGTCGGACATGGCTTTGACATAAAGGTCTACTGCGGTTCTTAAATTCTTTTGGAGTAGTTCTTTGAATTCTGGCAGGTCCATGTCCGCTCCTGATGCCACCAGAGAGCCATGAAAAGATGATGGGATGAACATGCCACTGTGCCGTCGGTACATGGCAGCATGCACCCTTTCCACGTCGTTTAAATTGCTTGCTGAAATATATATATATATATATATATATATATATATATTTCACTATATATACTATATTTCATATATATATATATATATACTTTTAGATAGACACCATAGACATTCGCGCCCTTTAAAAATGCCTGTACAATCTTTCTTATACTTCGATTTCAATTTAAATTTACCTAATTTTGGAGTTTCAGGAAAATGCTGCTAGGCAAATTCCAACTTTATATTTTAAATTTCAATGTTTGAATGTGTAGTGTGCATGAAAGCTTTGATACCTCCTGAACAACGAGAAGTCAACATGGTGACAAGGTGGCCTTCACGATAATGTTCCCACGCAAGAAGCATACGGGGCTGCAGATTATACGGTGATTCCACGGACTGAAATATTAAAACTTAGGAACAGATGCATGTATGTAGTACTAGAGAAATATGGAACCTCATCCATTTAGTGAACGTACCTACTTTTGGATCTACGGTATAGCTACGGTAGCTCCGTTTTATGAGCGTAGCTTCGTGTTTGTATTAAAGCTACAAGAAGGCTAGATTTTATGGTGTTTTTTAAAGGCCTGGCCCAGTTGTTAGCTTTGAATTTCCTTTCATACTTTGAAAGCAAAAAGTTAGGATACAGAAAAAGCTAAGCAAAAACATACCGTAGGTGCTACCGCAGCTACGGTTTAATTCTACGTTTAAATAAACGCTACGGATACCGTAGCTCAATTTCAATCTCCTTCAAGTAAACTGATGGGGTTCACATATACGAGAGAAATATATCCTCATGACTCTCCTACAAGCGATAAGCACATGCTATTTTGTGACAAATACTGGGCAGTACTCACTGCTCCATCTCTTCTATAGCATTGAATCAATTTGGGTTTTCCATCCTTTGTGAAAGCCATGGCGGCAATACCTGGACGCGTTTTGCCTTGCCTGAGATCTGAGTAATGCTGGGTTGCATCCTGCAAAAGCAAAGGCGTTCCAAGAACTAAGTATGGTACAGCAAAAACAGATTTTATTTTCATACATTCTTGTATTTTTGGAATGACAAAAATAGAAAGCTAAATGTAGTCTATTTTCCAACATACAGTCTTATGTAATCCGCCTGGAGCTTTGACAAATGCAGCACAGGAAACATCGGAAGATTTTAGTCCTGTGTAAGTCAGCATGGTCGTAGTTTGCAATTCATTCGGACGGTCAACAGTAAAGTCCGTGTAGGTAGTAAGACCAGTTGTCTTAGGTGCTCCGTAAAGCAAACTGGCCAGAGAGCAATGACCGGAAGTTGTATCAAGACGAACCCTTGTACTGTCATCCCTAAAAGTAAACAATTTATCTATTTATAAAATCTATAGCTTATAGATATTTTCTTAATTTTAGAATAAAAAATCTATGGAATGAGTTTGGTGCTAGCCTCGAAGCGAGGCCACAAAAATAGTCCGGTTTTATTTCTGCCGACAAATTACCTTTGTTCAAAACACTGCAGAGCATTTATGTAGGTTTCACAGTTTTTGCTTTGGTAGTTTTCCTCTGCACTACAATGCTAAATTGAAACATTCCTGCAGTTGAATGTATTGAATATGGCTCTATCAAGGCCACTAAAAAACTACTAATACTTGGAATAAACGGGTAAATGTAATCGTTTCCATTAAGAAATAAAACATTTGCAGTGCTACCATTTTATATCCAAAAACGCTTTTTAGAAGCGGCCTTTGTTAAAACTATTTCAGTGTTTTTCTTGAGAATGACAGACAACTAGCGCAGATTTTCTTTCCTTTTATAAAACTCCAATAGAATTAATAAACAAAATAGTCTTACGTATTGACAACAAATTTGTCGGACATATCCGATCTTTGTATGTCATCCAAGTGCTCATAAAATTTCGATGTATAATGCCTGTCACAGTTCACCTGCAAAGTCAAACGGTCACATTGTCAGCCTTATTAAAAGACTGATACACTTCCTATCTTTCCATATTTATGCTAGGGTGCCGCACGAGACGCAGGAATTTCAGAAATAAAAATATTAAATTAAGTCGTTAAGTATTAAGAAATTTTAAAATTTTTAGATTTCAAAATGTTAGAAATCGTTTTAGTTTTTCCCGATAGAATCAATATACATGGTAATATTGTTCCTTTCTGCACAAGCATATCATATGAAAATGCCTCATGCGCTACAGAATCTTATTAAAGATATTCAATGATATAAAACTAAAATTCAGGAATAAAAATTCATCTGCCTGAAGTCAACTAGTACAGAATTTACTCTGTGGTCACAATATGCATTTGATTCTCACAAGTGGTCACAAAATTCAAGGTTGGTAAAAACGAGGTCACGAAATTCAATACGTCGCATTTATGGTTTAAAGTTCAAGAGATTCTCTTTTTGGATTTTAACTGCCGTCTGTTTTTACAGCATGGTGCATAAACATATGGGGGTACTAAAATACTGATGAATAAAGCAATAAAAAGTTAAAAATAGAAAATGACGAATGTATACCTTTGAATTGTATCCTTTGTAAACTTTGCGGTAAGTAACCTTGATGACGTTCCTGTAGTATTTCCGAGAATTTCGATTTTTGAACCGAGGAGGGCAAAGGTGCACGATAGCTCCATAACTGATGCGTTTTTTATACTTCCTGCAAACTTGCTTTCTGATTGCCCCAAATGATAAATTTCTGCCAGCATAGTTAGAGCCTCCCTCGTTTAAGACCGCAACTCCATTTTTGCGCCATCTAAAAGCATGTATAAGCATAAATAAGCATAAATATATTATTATTATTTTATTATTATTATCATTATTATTATAAACATAAAAGCATGTATAGGCATATATTAGCATGTATTTTAGCAATAGCATTAAGTTTATATTGATGAATTTAAATTATTTTTATGAAATTCGAAAATTCCCATATTTAAGCGTATTAACTTAAATTTGGCAAACTCAAGTAGCTAAACAAAAAATTGGGTTGAAAAATGGTTTTCAGAAATCGTGTTCAGAACCCTAAAAACTTAAACGTTTTAAAATTTTACATTGTCACGGATAGACCAGAAATGTGTTTATCCACCGGTAAGCAAATGCACAACGCTCATACCTATCAATTCCAACTCCTTGTTCTTTTACAAAGTCTTCGACGAACTCCCCAAGTCCTGGAAATCTGGAAGTAACGCGCTTGTTGAAACGGGGGCCGCGATTATTCTTCAATACAACGCATTTTGCAATCCGTTCTGCGACTTGGGCATTAAATACGTGCTCTATAGCAGAACATCTTGCTTTAGCAAGCTGCTCTAATGTTTCCTTCTCGGAATCAGTCAACTCCGTATTTTCTTTGTCAATAAACTCCGGAGGCAACTTTTCCTGAATCTCGAAATTCGCCATGGCAGAATCAGAGTCGTCGTCAATCACTTGTTTTATGGTTGAAAGCATTGAACGAACGCTTTCCGTTTCCGTCTTGTTCATCTCTCCAGCCTTCTTTCCATCGATCAGCTTCAGAGTTTCGTTGACAAGGTCATAAAGATTTCCTGGCCATCTTTTGGTCGTCTTAATACTTTCCACTACATCAAAATTGTGTTTCTTAAGTTCCTTATAGAATCTTCTGGCCTGTTTGTCGTCACACACAGTAAGCAAATCCCGCTTAAGATCTTCTTCACTGTCTGACAAAATTTCATCCAAAAGTTCCCTTGTCAAAGGCTTGAACGTGCACAACTGTCGATTCATGAGCTCGTTCAGTGAATCCGAGACAGCTTGTTGGCGCTCAAGTTTTATTTTGAGATTATCCAAAACTTTAACGTAGTCCCTGACCCCAAAAAGCCTAGACGCTTCTTTTCTGCTCAGTCCCATTATATAAGGTAGAAAGGATTTAATTGTCACTTTTTGAAGCTGAGACAGGCCCAAGGACTTAATTAAGCGGTTGCAAACATCCCCAACAGCGGACATGTCCAAAATAGATCGAACAGATTTCGCAGCATTGCAGATCATCATCATTCTTCGTGTAAACTCTGTATTATCTAGGGAGGTTTCAAAGATGTACTTCAAGGGCCGCCTTCCTTTCAGAGTCACGGAAACTATAGTAACCGGTAAGTATTTCAAAAGTAGGGCTGCAAAACTGTTTTTGCGGAGATGTTTCATAAAACCTTCGTGGTGAAAGTGGTCCAGCACCCCCTGCAAGTTAACGATACCGTTCATCCTCCAAAGAACAATAGCAGTCCTAAGTAGGATTTCTATGGTAACTTTATGTTGTCGACCGTGGGCATGGTCATAGCTAGACAATTGCGTGGCCACGGCGTCTAATAGCGGGCAGACTAGCTGAGAACTTTCCAAGGTTATGCTTGAACCTTCCTCCAGGACGTAAGTCATCGCGTCCCGCTCTTTCACGGCTAACTCGGTATCCGTCGAACTCTCCTTCCTAAAGAAGAAAAGTCACGGATCTCAATTCTATGTGGCTGAATATGGCTAATCTTCCTACAACTAATTTCCCTACACTAGTACCAAAGATACTCTGGTATACGCACACCTGCTTGAATTTTTCTGACTTTGTACATCTGAAAAGTATATCTGCCGCAAAATTTTTCAGGTTAAATTTTGTTTGAAAAACGTTAAAGCTTTTATAAAAACGAGAAGATCCAAAAAAGTCCAAAAATAAACAAAAATTGCTCGCTCTCAAAGCTACTGAACAGTGTCATATACGAGTTGTTTTGGCTAGCTGATAAACGAACCTCAAAATTTAAAACTGCGACTTTGCAGAGGAAACATTTCTTCAGACGGAATCCAATGATGTGCACAGACAGAGGACACACGAAGGTTGGTAGCAATTTGAAAATTCAAAATTTTAAAAATATCATTCTAAGAGTACTTGAACGCTCACAGTTTGATTTGAGCAATGAGAAGTGCGCAGGCGACCACAGGTGTGCGAATAACAAAGTATCACAGTTAGAAGTATAAAACTAAGTATGGAGCATTTTAATGGACATACAGACATAAGATTCAGTTCAAAAATCAATCAAACAATTATTAAAGTCAGTAGCAATAATAGGCTGACACAGAGGCACACAGCTGGGATCTTTTCAGGATAACCCACCCCAGGCCCAGATTCCGCAAAACTTGACCAAATGTGCTGAAATTTGGTATGGGTATGTTTTCGACCACGCTGAGTTCAAATATCGCAAAATTTTTTGATTTCGCGAAATTCGATTTTTTTAATTCGTAAGGGGGGACCAAAGGGAACCGAAAAATTTTTTGCCTCCGATTTTGCTGAAACGTTGTGTACAGGGGTCTTCGGGGTCGTAGAACACGAATGTTAAGTTCGTTTTTCGATTCAGCTTTTCGGTAGCTCAGAATAAGCTAGACTTGTAAGCTTACGATGTAAGCTTATACTGAGCTGACGAAAAGCTGAATCCAAAAGCGGACTTCAGATTCGTGTTCTACGACCCCGTAAACCCCTAAATACCACTTTTCAGCAAGATCGAAGACAAAAACTTGTTCGGTTCCCCTTGGTCCCCCCTTACGAATCGAAAAAATCGAATTTCGCGAAGTCGAAAAATTTTGCGATATTTGAACTCAGCGTGGTCGAAAACATACCCATACCAAATTTCAGCTCATTTGGTCAATTTTTGCGGAATCTGGGCCTGGGGGGGGTTATCCTGAAAAGATCCCACAGCTGTGCGCAAGTATTATATGGAACACCAGTTTCAAGTTCAAATTAAATCTTAAAGCATTATCGTCAGCATTTAAAAACACAGTTTACACGTAAACTATGGTAACATAAATGGTTAGTTTAAAATAGTAGATATAGATGAAACTGTGTACCTAATCAAAAATACTGTTTTCCATCTCAGAAGGAGCTGATCGAATTGATTAGGAGAAAAATTAACCAGTTCATCACCCATTTTCTCATACAGTTGAAATGTCTCGATTCGGGGTCCAACTATATCAGTCAGGTTAATTTGCAACCAATCTTCAGCAACCTGTAAGAATGAGAATTTTTGGTTTCACTGAGTAGTTCAACCTAACGGAATAGTCGACAGAAACAAGTCAAAACACAATACAGAAAATACAACAGTGATTCTTCCGTATAAGTGTATGCACACCTGTGTCTAAAAATTCGCAAAATTTTAACCGATTGAGATCAAATTTGTCGCGGGTGCATTTTAACACATTGTTGATCGATCTGTGATAAAACTTTAAAACATTCAAGGGGATCAAGGGGAACTAAAAATTTGTCTACGATGTTGTTGACAATTTGCATACAATTCTGTCAAATTTATTTCAAAAATGCAAAGGGCAAATTTCAAATGCAAAAATGCAATGTCAAAGAACACGAATTTGAGATCTTGAATTATTTCAGCAGCTCCGTGCGCTATGAACTGGACATACCTACGTAGATTCTAACTGTGAATAAAAACAAACAAGCACATTGTTATAATAGCTAGAACAGCTTCAGAGACAACAGCAGACTGATAGTCATATAGTATTGAGGACTGTTTAGAATTCAAATGACTACGGTGTAGGGGTCGGAATCGGTTTCCACGTTCTCCTCGTTCATCGTGCCGTCAGTATGGCTGGTAATCCAAATAGTGCTGTTCCCATTAGCCGAGGATGCAGAGGCGCCATCGTTTCTGTCTCCACCATGTTGAGCTCCCATCGCTCCAAGTTCTGCATTAATTTCATCCATCTGAAAAATAATATCAATTCTAGTTGTTTGTTTTGCAGCTTCAGAAAGATGCACCATGGATTCACCAATAAAAACATTATTAAAGCAAGGGGCCGTAGACAGCCCATGCAAAACTGCTATTGTACCAGGATATGCTATAGTGAATTCAGATTGTAGTGTGCCCTCACGCAAGTTATAAGGTTTAACCGGTCAAAACGTAAATGGGGCGGGGCAGAGCGAACTCTGCTAGGTTTGTAGAAGTTTAGACAGGAATTGCATATGCACATGTAGTAAGGGTTTTGTACCGGTATCATACTACGATCAAATGAAATAGGGAGTTCAGCCTCATAAGTGAACGAAATACTCGTTGGAGGATTTCGACTATGTCTTTATTCATGTTGAATCAATACGTAGAATATTCACACAAAGCGCAAGTTTAGTTAAATTTAATTAAAAAGTTAAAGTTTCAGTTAAAAGTTGCTTACATCAAGATTGGCCAAAGCATCATCGTCTGACAAGGTACTTTCAATTCGTGAAGGACCGCGTGGGCGTGATCGACCGATTACAGGAGAAACTACGGAGCGAGCCGGACTCTTCTGTGGGCACAGCACTGCAGATGACCGCGATTGGGTACGCTGGGAAATCTGAGAACGGACAGCATCCTGATGGTAGGGTGTACGCCGGCTAGGCGTGGCATTCACAGCAGGCAAGGCTGGTTTAAATGAGGAAGAGGTAGGCTCCGGTCGGAAAGGAGTCTGCACATTGGCTCGCTTAGTGGGAGGCTTTGGTGTGCAAACCTATAAAAGTAAAATGAAAAGTCTAATGAATAATTTTCATCTTTAATAGTCTAAAAATTGTCTGGTTAAAAAGTTCAGTTCTCGTGCCCGCCAAGGTACTGTGCATGTCCTAAAGAAATCTTCAACGCAAACCGCGAAATGCACATGTTGTAAAACTCAATATTGAAAGATAATATTATAATATGAATTAGATGAGATTACGATAATAACATGCAAAAGCTATCAATACTGACCCGCCTGGTTCACTAAAATTTAAAATTGATTGGAAAAGTTAGAGCTCACCGAAGCTTTAGTAGGCGAATCTGTTGGACGTTTCTTCTCTCTGGACAGCCTAGTAGCAGCAGTTCCAGTTGCCAAAGCCGCAGAAGCCGCACTACCAGAGTTGACACTCCGTCGTTGACACTAAAATAGTTATAGTTCATGAATTTAGAGAACCTACTGGGCAAAACCTCAATTCCAACCCCGTTTCACATCAGATAGATAACATTTGAGTGTTTATCGACCGACAATACTTCTTTGTTTTTGCGTATGCAGTTTTTGCGAGACACAAAGAAACACGGACACAAAACGAAGAAATAAGCTTAAGGTTTAAAAGATAAAGGTTAAGGTTAAAATTTAAAGTTTAGCAGTGTATTCTTACATTTTCTGTGTCCTCGGTAAATTGATCAGCATCACTCATTTCAGCGTCACTAGCAATCGCCTTTCGCATTGATTGCAACTGGGACTCAACCCGTCGATTTTCACGGCTATGTAAGAAAAACCGCCGAGTGTGCTCACGATTTACAGCTTCGGAAGGCCCAGCCAATTCTGAATCAGATAGCAACGTGCTATCCTTTTTCTAAAAAGAAGGATCAACAATTGCAAGCAAGGAAAGTAATGCGTATATTAACATATAATTATAGAGTGTTTTCATAAAATTAGAATTTAGCAAAGTTTTTAGACATAGAAACATCACACGTATTCATTGTCAACTATTACCACAATTATGTACACACGTCGCACACGCAAATACATACTAATCCAACATAATACTTAAACGTTCAACTTTAAAACAACTTTTCACCTTTTCGGCCAGCGATTTTCGTTGGCGCTCAATATTTGCCATTTTGTAATGTGCAATCTTGAGCTGCTCCTTGTCATCGTCAATCTGCTTCGAAATCTCCGTGTACTTAAGCAATTCACGTTGACGTTCGGATGGGGCCACAGGAGGCTGGGCTGGATCATTGGCACGGTGAAATCGCTCCGCCTCCATCAGTTTCTTCTCATTCATCTTCTTGGCACATGACAGAATTAGCTGATTCACTTTCCTTTCGTGCTGCTCGTATCGAAATCTGTTGACGCAGCACTGTTCAGATGCTGAAATTCTGATGCCGAGCTTGGCTTCAATAGCATCCTTGAAGGACTTGAGGGTTAATTGATTGGTTACCAATGCCTAAAAACATGCACACATACCTGAGAAAATTTATTCCAAAAGACCATAAAAAGTTACCATATTTTGCACACTGCATTCAATTCAAATCTTCTATAGTTTTTCAATGGCGCAATAAACTTCAATCCAATCAGGTCATTTTTTATCTATTCATGGCACAATTGCATTGTACCCGTATCCCGTATGCTGAACTACCAAAGTGCCAGAAATTATGTTTGTTTAGTAAAAAGTTTTGCTAAAATCATCGTTTTGGAATGAACTGCTTATTTTTCTTTTTTGGAACCGTGCATTGCATTTGCTTTGTTTGTTGTCGAAAATTTAACTGAAGCTTAATACCCAACGTTCATCCTTTGGCTTAGCAGCAAATTCCTCCAAGACAGTGCGATTCATATTTTTCACGGCATCTGTCATCTTATGGTCCTCAGTGCATAGCAAATCGTCCAGGCAGACTCTGAACTGGTCGGCCTTGTAGTCAAAGTCTTCCAAATACAGAGGGCACCAAAAGTCTTCTGGAACGTAGTTATCAAAAGGCGCCGGAAACCCTCGAGTCATGGCAGGAATCTAAAATAATGGTAAAACTGGTGAAACTATACAGATGCAAAGCCGTGCGAATTCTTTAAACTCTATTCGAAATGAAATTTTATGAAATTCTAATCTGGAAACAGACTGTTTGGACAACGCAGAGTTTGAGTCGAAGATTTTGCAGTCTGCTCTGGTCAAGCAAGGTTTCTCAAAGCTCTCTAATGGTTGGAAACCCGTGCGCTGAAATTCGGTCTGCGTACTGCTTGCGCTGCGATCCTTTCGAATTACAAGAATATAAAAACGAAAGTGCGTATATAATAACAACTGCAAAAGCAACTGCGAAAGTAGTCCACCTGAACATCTTCCGCCTGCAAAGTGTCCGAATCCTCAGAGTTCAAACTGACGTCACTTGATACCCGCAGGTCCGCCATTTCATCCGTGGGCCATGGCTCTGGATGCCTAGAGCCAGAACTGTCTCTGGAACGAGACCTAGGCCTATTACCGGAACTGTCCCGGTTGCGCTCCAGTTCTTCAAGCATTTCTGAAATCAACAAGAAGCACAATGTACAGTAAGGAATGATTGATCAGTTTATATTTATGGTACTCGTAGTACTTTACGTTTCTGTGACTCTGTGATCTCGTAGTTACAGAAAATTAAAGCTGGAATACGAATTCGCTCAGACAGAGAATCATAAAACATGCGAATGTAGACAGTATGGCCGAATTATAAACCCCAAAGCCAAGACGAAAAATCTTGATTACGTTATTATTAGTATCATATTGTTTTTAAATACTTGATGTTACACTTAGCAGAGTATTCATTCAAAACATAATTTGTACTGTACCAGAATCTAAGGAGCTGTCGGCATCGTCCTTATCCGATTCGGTTTCCAGTTTGCGAAAACCGGTTGGTTTTCCATGCCCCTTGCCAAGAAATCTGCGAACGGTGTTTGGATCCCAAGACGGGTCCAGCTCTACACCGCGACTAGACTCCCTTCTCTAAAAATACAGAATTTAAAACTGTAAGGAAGGTTTTTAAAAAGATATTGCTACTCTGCACTTTTGTTATACAATTTTAGCTAGGATTGTATAGATATAACACACGTCATAAAAAAGGAAACGGACATTAAAATATGAAACTGCAAAACTTAAAGTTAAATTAAACTCGACTATGTTTAAAATGTAACATTTAATTAAAATGTATAAAACATAACGTGAGTTCGCCGACATGCCAAGCTACCGCAACAGCTTGTAGTGTGTACCACCGTACCGGCCAAGGTTTCCCAACATCTTGTGACTCCAAAGCTTATATAGCAATTTTGAAAACTTACTACTGCTTCCTCGTTCTGCAATCCAGTGTTCTCGTTCTCCTTCAAATAGTTGTACAGCTTCCTGGCATTGGAAAAACCAATGTCTGTAATCTGAGCTAGTACATTGATACACTTTCCGTCATTTCCTTTTCCTCCACTTGAAACAGCCTCATAATACAATTCTTTCATGTCATCGTAGCATAAGACTGAGCCTGAAAGTATCATAACCACAAATAATTTAACTATACAACGTTCTTCCCTTTTATAATCGTTTGCAACAAGGGCGCCAAAATTTAGGCGGGAAAAATTTCCGACAAATGTTATGCCCAAAACTGGTTATGCCCAAAACTGTTAAAGAGACATCATCACTCATTGAAGTTTTTAAATGCTACGCGATCCAAGCAAATTTGGGTCTTTCCCATTTATCCCCCACAGAAGAATCAAAATTCCGAAAAAGCACAGTGACGGATTTAGTTGGAATTTGGTAGGGGTAGGTTTTCGGACCTGCTGATTTCACAAATGCAAGTTTTAAATTTTAAATTTTTTAACAAATTCTAAAATTTAGTTGGTAAAGGGGTACCAAGGGGATTAAAAATTTTTCTGGGGCGCTGAGCACGAAGCTGAAATTTGTTTTTCGATTCAGCTGTTGGTTGGCTAATATAAGCCAAAGTTGTTAAAAGCTTAAGATTTAACCATGGCAGTCCGATTATCAAAGTGCGTTGAAGAAACCAATATTGAAAGCAATATTATCTCTCCTGTGTTTTCAGTGTTTTTCAGTTTCAGCAAATACATAGCAGAGCAAATACATGAAAAGAGTTGAAATTCAAAATTATTTCGACCCTGTCAAAAATCTTTGAAAAGGTCTACGTATTCAAAATGTTACTTTTTAATAGTCTGGAATTTAAAGCAATCAATTATGCCTGATACTGCAAATTCCGGAGATTTCAAATTTCAGGGTAAACCGGGTTTGGTGGATGTTGAAAATAAGGATATTACTTTTCACATTAAACACAATTGAATACTTTCAGTTCAGCACAATACACATTCAACATTATTACAATCTAATCCTAGCAGCTCATCGAGCGATTGTAATTGTTGCCCATCAGGTACCCAACAACTCAAAGTGGGCTTCGGTGAATCAACACAGATGAAAGCGGCTGCCGCCTTAAAAGCAACTTCGACGGATTTTCAGCCCAATGTAGTTCTGCCCTTTTGGCAGTAGTATGAGTTTGCTAATTTCTGCGTTTTCAAAACATTTGGAACAGGTCATAAATAAGTTACCAATTTTGGTGATTGTTCCGTTTACTCACACGTGTGTCTAAATTTGCAAAACACAACCTATATTGAGTAGAGCTCAAATTTCGTATGGGTGCATGTTAACACATTTTTGATTATCTTTGACAAAAATTTCAAGAATTTTAAAGAACAAAGTTTTTGTCTCCAATTTCGCGAAAAGTTGCATGGGTTTTCCGGGTCGCAGTACACGAATCTAAATTGCATTTTCCATCGCCCTGTTCGTTAGCTCGTTAGATGTAAGCTTAGCTTTTAGTTTAATAGCTTAAAGGAAAAGCAGAATCGAAAAATGGTTTTCAGATTCATGTTCAGCAAACCTGAGAATCCCTGCATGCAACTTGTCAACGAAATCGGAAACAAAAATGTTTTGCTTCCACTTGGTTCCCCCTTGAAAATTGAAAAAAATTTAATTTTTTGAAATCTTAAATTTTTGTCACATATGAAGCAGAAATATGTTGAAAAGCACCCATACCAAGATCAGTCGGTTAAGATTTGTGAATTTTAGACACAGGTGTGCCTATATGGAAGAATCACCATCATTGCTTTTCAGAGCCCACAGATGACCTTCCAATCTTTGTAGCCATCTACATATATATATATATCCACTACACAAAAACTTGACTGAAAATAAAGAAACCAACTTACTCAGTTTTGAAATAGCTTCATCCGAGAGACCCAGCATTCGCAGAATCCCCTTCATGACTAGGGCAGGGGAGCCCGAGCAATGCAGAATAATACAAAGACTACTGTGAACACAAACCAGTCGGATAGGTACGTTAAAGGACCAGCAAAACAGTCAAACTGAATTTAGCGATGAAGCAAGACCTTTATATAGCATGTGGAACAATGGCACAAAGAAGTTTTTGAAGAGGGCGCGTCTGGTTTTCCATATCAATGCTCTGTGTGGTCTGCATTGAGGAATAGCCTCCAGGTTTGTTTCTGAGGAAGGCTGTCTAATACTAACCCATGGGGGCTTGGCACACAAATCCAGTTGATTTAAGTGAATTCAATTCAATGAAAAATATGCCTTAAAATCTGAAAAACAATGTTACACTTGTATAAATATTTTAGTCTTTTCATAGTTTGATTTTTCTCTACACTAGAATATCGTACCCCCTCCTTTTTAAGAGCTATCGCGGTTTCTCTCCGGTAGATACTATCAGCATGTGATGGGTGTCATTAGAGTTTGCTTTTGGTGCACTAATTTATTGCACTCCAAAACAGTCCAAACAGTATTTCAATTTAGCAATGACCAGTACACGTTTTGATTGGGAGGGGGCGCGATGTTGCCCAAGTGTATTCTGAGTTCCGAGTTCTTGTAAAAAACCTATGATCGTGCTTAACGAGATCTATGCCGAATATGAAATTGGAATTCAGATTGAAAGCTTAAAATAGGTGCTTCCGTTTTCGTATCTAAAAAGGTTAAATCTCTTAAAAAGCCCCCTCCACATTAAAGTAGAAAAGTGTAAGTAGCGGTATACAGAGGTAAAGGCATCATTTGTGGCAATAATCGCATAAGAAAATTACTTCCACTCCAATACTTTTGTTTGTTTAACACTAATTTCTGCCACACAGATACAGAATCTTAATTTTGCAATTTATGTTTTAGATTCGGCATGTTTGTGAAAAGGGGGGCGGGGAAAATTTTATTCTTTTGCACCATATTTTTGGATTAATCGTTGCAACTGTTGAAACATTATTCGGTATACTGAGCTTGAAACTGCAAGTTTAAAGTCTAACCATTCCCAGTTCTTTCTTGTTTTAGGCCCCCTCCTCCTAATTTTGCTAATAGCATGGCGTAAAACTCCTACTGCTTTCCTAAGCGCTGTGTACATATAGATATCACTGCAAGTCTTTGAGGATTGGAGAGAGAGCAATAGAGTTTTGAAAAGTCAAGTCAAGAACCCAATGACAAATAGTAGGGGACGTCTCTATCTACCTAGCTACTTTTCGAGGGAAATGTGGGAATAGTTAGCTAGCTTCATGTCCTTAAATTTTCTGCTTGAAATAAAAAGATTCATTTAAAACATAGACAATTAAATTTGTATGAAATCATTTATTAACAAATGTATATAGAGTTTATTAACAAATGTTTATGTAGTTGTATATTCAACAAATCAATTTATGGAAACCAGAAAAATGACAAAACAAAGGTTTGCTTTTTAAAATATGTGTGATACTATAAAGGAATTTGCAGATTAATATACCAATACTTGATTTGGATATGTTCCATTATGGCTACCAACTAGGCTATTTAGCACAGTCACTGTTTAAACTACCAAAGCACTATAATATATGACATTATGTTTCCGAAAACTTAGAAATTTTCCTCACTTCACTACTAGTAGTACTGAAGTACTAGTACTAATAATACTGAACTGTTAACTGATTTTATTCTGACAATGCTAATACACCAACAGCACCAAAACGAAACCTCATGCAAACAGAATTCTCTAAAAGTCCATATTTTTAAAAATATGCAGGAATAAAAACTAAACTATTTTAAATTTTCAATTCCTTTTCCATACCCAAATCTAAAAATTTTGAAGAGTTTACCTATCATTTTTGAATTTCATCATTCATTTCATTTTAAGCTTCTAAAACTGTACTTTCTAGCCTTCATCGGACGCCAGGCAGCTGTTGAAAGGGACACTTGGGGCCACGCCTGTTTTCTTTATTTCAGCCGAAAGTTTAAATAGCCCGCACTTTTTAGCTATAGGAACACGGCTGTTTCTATTTTAAAAGCACCAACTCAAATTCTGTTGTCCTTATATTTGTTCGGCTTCAATTCAACTTCCCCCTGGCATTTCCTTGATTGGTCAAGTTTTTCAGGTATTTAACCGATATTCCAATTTTATCATTGCAGTTTTTAAATATGTTTCCTACTGTAGTTAGTTTTTCCAGACATTCATTCTTTTAGCTTATATTTTTAAAAGCTTCTAAAAGTGATCTTTTTGATAGAAAATATTTTCACTTCAACATGCAATCAGAAGAAAATTTAAACCTAGATTTCACCCTGAATTAATCGTAATAAAATATTCAAGCTGTTCTCCATCGGTAGCTTCACTATGACCATATTCAAACTCAACTCAGATACCAGTTCAAATAGATTTTACGCTTTTCAGAAATACAGGCGGCCTCCAAAGCTAGAAACTACAACAGTCTAGAACTTGATTTAAAAAGTTTTGATATAATACTTTTGATATGATCCATACCATTCCGCTGATTTAAAATAATCGTTTGTAAAGAAAGCCTTTTATTGTTCATTTTCATTCAACTGTAGATGCAAAAAAATAACTTCAGGTGCTGATCGAACCTACGATTTGTGGTTTATGTAGCCGACGCTTTCACAACTAAGCTACTGAGGCACAGAATAAAACCAAGCGCGATAAGATGAACGGAGAACTATGTGTTGTTGTAGTAAACTCTCCAGGTTGAATTTTAACAGGATCTGTATTTTGAGTGCACCATCTAGAACATAAAATATTGTGACAGTATGTTTGATGAAACCTAGCTATTGGATGTTTCACCGACATAATGCTCTTATATACGTTAGAAAGATCTTTGTCATATCCGGGGCTGGTCTGGTTGATCAGGGGACGGTGTTCCTGTACAACAACCGGCTTCTATGCGGAAATGACAGTGACAGTGGCAATGACAGTAAATTATCTGTATATATCGTAACCGGTGCACTTCTATGCAATGGATTCAATGGATTTGAGAAGTACAGTGTCCCCTGACAACTTACGGCCAGTCCTTTTGTCGTCAAAGGGCCGATCTTTGCAGAATTTTCCATTTTTTGGTGGCACCGATAGGAAATATTCCGCTGTCTGGTGCGTACTTTTTGCTGCCAGACTGCAAACACTAGGGTTGTTTAAAGCTGCACCCTGTTTAAACTTGTGCAAGCTCACTTATTGATTGGACGTTCAATAAAAAACAAAAATGCGAGCAAATGGGAGCAGGGAAAATTAACAAAAAACAAGAAGTAGGGAAAATTTATTAAAATTTTTCACTGCTACAGAATTTTGTTTATGTTTTCTTGGTCCAAGTTCATCATGCAAATACTAGTAGAAGCAGCAAAGTTTTAAGTTTATTATATGTCCAAATTCGAAAGATGTCATATTCAGCTTGTAATTGTACGTGCTGAGAAACCACAAACTATATGCTCATAGCACCTAAAAAAGCAAACAACCCGGGCCATTTTTCACACCCTATTTTGCGATAAGCAACCTCTCATGATGATTTTAAGTACTAAAACTTATTTTTCTTTTTAATTTCACTAAACGCTTGCAGTGCACGCATTAATATTTTGTAGACGTTGATTTCGGATTCGTTTTGAATAGCGTTCATACGGCCACAAGATATATGCTATACTTCATAGAGGTTTGAAAATACTTGATTTGCTTTCAGCCAATGACTTGTTTGGCCCGCCCACTTTCAGAGCGCCAAAGAATTGGCGGTCGAAAACTCAGTTCTCTTGTCTTTGTTGTCAATCTTTGTTTGTCTTTGTTTCGGCAAAGGTCAAATACCATTGTGCAAGTGTAGTTCTGTTTGTTTGTATGCAGAGGTCTGAGCAATATACAACTGTAAAGATTTCTTAAATGAAATGCTTTGAATTTTGTATAGAATGCTCCTTTCATTTTTGACGTTCCAAGGTTTTAATGGTACATGATATGTTTGTACATGGTATTAAGGGCAATTTTATATTTCTAAAGCTAATCGACATTTCTAAATAGTAAATCCTATATATATATATATATATATATATATATATATATATATATATATATATATCTAAGTCTACACCTTCTTTCTGGATACGTGTGCTTTTTGCATAAAGCTACAGAATTCTATAAACATACAAGACAAATATTAGTCCAGGGTCTCCATGTATTTTCGTATGTTTCAGAGCATTTTCTTTAATTTTGATGGCTTCTTCATCCTGTTCTGACGTGCTACCTTATAGTAGCTATTATGTGCGGCGGCCCTGGGACTCTTGCCTCGGAATCCTCCGAATGTCTGAAGCACTTCAAGAGATCGAACGAGAACGGTAAGATCAGTAGTCTTTTTCCCTTGTATTTGCACCTTCTGCTTTAGTATTTGCCCTCTGAATCCTCCGCTGGTGTCAATCACAGGTAAAACGATATACGAAAATAAAAATTCGCGAGGTCTTTTGAGCACATCCCTAATGGTGTCAATCACAGGTACGCGCGAGGTCTGGAGGGGGGGGGATCGAGGCCCCCTCCCAACTCGGACGAGTTTAAGCCCTACCGCCGTCTAGACAAGGGGTAGCGAAACAATGGCAAAGGAACAGGCAAAAATGGCCGGAACAAATTAATAGTTTTTACACTAGAATTTCAAAAATTTCCTGCTTCGTCGGAATTTTGTGTCAAACATATTGTTTGATCTTAAAGTGTAGTCAACGTCAACATTTTAAAATTTTGCTAAAAATCGGCGATTTTGATACTTCAATTAAGTTTGCGTTCATTTTGCGAAAACTTTCACTAATTTTTTGAGTAGCAAGCCCCTTCAAAATGTTACTGATACAATCCCCCTAAAATTTTCTAGGGACAAGCTCTTCCTCATCCATTATAATGGATATTATTTATCCATCATAATTTCATTAACCATTCATTTACATACTATCTATATGAAATATTTAAAAATTACAAGTGATAATTCGCGAATTAATTCATTCGTGAAAATTCTAGTGCCTTCTTAATAAAAACATGTCTGAGATCACTGTCTACAGCTACTGGGAGCCTGCGTTGACCGAATTTATGCAAACAGGCTTGACCGGAGTTCTCTGTGAACTTCTCACGCGTCTGCTGCTGGAGCTGCAGCATACTGATTCTCGCCGTTCTAACCCGATAAACCCTATTTAGGAAATGCTGCAGGTTTAACATGCTGTTATATACGTTAGCAAGCTCTTGGCTTTGATCGGGCAGGTCTGATGGTCACAGGTCTCAGTTACTGCACATGCCAACGACTGATTGTACCATATTCGATAACAATTTGAAGTTACAAAAATGGTCTGCAGACAAAAAATAGGGCACAGTGCAATCCCTGTGGCCGCCCATGGCCTGTCTTTTACTGTTGATGTGTCAACAGTTTTTGAGGTCAAATTTTTAAAACTTTTCTCAATTTTTAGCTAATTATGGACTACATCAACAGTAAAAGACAGGCCATGGCACTGTGCCCTATTTTTTTGTCTGCAGACCATTTTTGTAACTTCAAATTGTTATCGAATATGGTACAATCAGTCGTTGGCATGTGCAGTAAACTGAGACCTGTGACCATCAGACCTGCCCGACGTTTTTTACATATTAATCTATTGCACGTGTGTACACTTTCCAACTCTAATAATTGTCTTTGCCTTCCTGACTTCAAATTTCTTGCTTTCTTTGCACCAAATTTAGTAAGGTGGAATTCTGAAATATTCGTTATGCATAACTGATTTGAGAGAACATGCACTTTGGGTTCCGAAAATAAGATAGTGAGGCTGAACACATGATTGTACACGTCTCAAAACGCCATAGAAGAAGTTTTTTAAAAAATCAGGGCTTTTTAGGGCCGGGCCGGGCCAGGGCCTGAAATTTTTGACACAGGGCCGGGCCGGGCAGACCTAAAATTTGAACAGGGCCGGGCCGGGCCGGGCCTGAAAATTCGGCCCTGATCTCATCTCTACTTGACCCTTGACCCATGGATTTATAAAATGCAAAGATTGCAAAAAAACAGAACCTTATCGGAATTCAGTTTTGATTTTATTACATATATTTAAATCAATGAATTCTGAGTTTAGACTTAAACGCTCCCAACTATTGCAGTCAACTTTTACGTATTTACTGCTTCAAGATATCATTTTTCTCTGAACTTTTTCCGTTTGTCATCTTAAGTTGGGTATAAATTGCTACTAATATTTTGCCTCAAAATATTTTGCTACTAAAACTGACGCATACCACTTTTGTTGAAAGATCCTTTTTGTATACCTGAATTTTTCTGAATATATCGCTTTAAAATTTTCTAGCTTTAAATTCGTTGAGCACTGCTGTATATATATATATATATATATTGTCAAGATTTATATCCTTCCTTACTGTTTTTGTTTTAGAAAAGCCCAACCTAAATTTATTGTGGCTTTGACGGATGACGATTCTCATTCGTTTGTGGAGAAGTGGATCTCTTTTAATCGTCAGCATTTTCCATCCTATTTTCCATTTAGTGTGGAAAGGCCTCTTGTGCTGACAACTACGGATGATTCCCTTACATGCGGTGAGGCCTGCCCTATTGCTGATTCCGAGAATGCAGTCAGCTGCAGTGACGTTCTGCCTGCCACCAGTTTACCCAACATTTTATCGAGTGACTGTGTGGTTATAATAAGAAACCTTAAGCGTGGAGATGATACACCCTTGGAGACTGTCGTTATGAATTATATGGCCAACATGATTGGAGCGCCCTTCGATGTTTCCTCCATCATTTCTGTAACTGCTATCCCAAGGCGGAAGTCCCCCCGCCCCATCGCTGTACTCGTGAATAACTCTACAACAGCCTCCCAAATTTTGAAATGCTCCTGTCTGCTTAATGAACATGAAGGCTGCCCTAATCCTGTTACCTTTGAGCAATGCAATGCAAAATTGTCAGAAAAGATTGAGTCACGTTTGCGTGAGAACTCTGCATAGCCCTGCTTTTGTCTTCGTTTTTATGTCTGTTGTTCTGTATTCTTTTAATTTCCATGTATTGTTACTACAAACTGTACAAGCTTCTTTACGCCATAGCCAATTGGCATTTGCAGGAAAAACCTATTCCGCAGTTTTAAATCCACCCAGCTCTGTTTATCTGTCTTATTAGAAAGCAGCTTTAAATAATAGTAATATTTTTACATTTTATTTCAAAAGAACAGAGTATGATATAGTCATTAAATTTCCTTTAACATTTGTGACCAATGTTCGCGCTATTTCTTTATTACTAGTGAAAATATATTTTTATTTAATCAGTTCTAGAATGCTGTAGGGAATCTAATTTGCAGAAAACTGGCCCCTAAAACTTTTTTCTTTAGAAAAACCAAAACGCCTATATTCTGTAAATGTTCTTTCTCATAAAAGGATCCCTGAAGTATTTTTAACGGCTCTACAAAAATTTTGGTTTTAAAATGGTTTTCTTGCGCATTTGCCGTATTTGCTAGCAACTTTACAGCTGCGGCAATGTTAAGCGAATGCGCATGAACATCATTCGATTTTAAAACTCAATCAGTCATTAAATTCATGTTTTATTTGTCGTAATAGGAGCACTGGAGGAATTTTAACGGATTTTTAATTCCTAATTTTTTGCTGAGAAAGCTATTTTAATAGGACTATATACAATTGTACAGCATTCTTATTTCAAATGAAAAGGGCAACTGGAGGCCTGGAACGACTACATAAATTTTGGTTTTAAAATTTTTGGTTTTCTTGCGCATTTGCCGTATTTGCTAGCAACTTTACAGCTGCGGCAATATTAAGCGAATGCGCATGAACATCATTTGATTTTAAAACTCAATCAGTCATTTTACAATAAATTCATGTTTTATTTGTCGTAAAAGGAGCACTGGAGGAATTTCAACGGATGTTTAATTCCTAATTTTTTGCTGAGAAAGCTATTTTAATAGGACTATATACAATTGTACAGCATTCTTATTTCAAATGAAAAGGGCAACTGGAGGCCTGGAACGACTACAAAATTTTGGTTTTAAAATTTTTGGTTTTCTTGCGCATTTGCCGTATTTGCTAGCAACTTTACAGCTGCGGCAATATTAAGGGAATACGCACGAACATAAATTTGATTTTCAAATTCCATCAGTCATTTTTAATGCAATTTTAATAAAGGTTGCTGTGGAGCTATGAACTGAAGACTGAAAGAGCATATTTGCTCGCTTATGCACGCAACCGTCAGCCAAAGACATAAAAAAGATTGACATTTTAAGCACGCAAATATAAGTCTGTTTTTATTGAATTTCGGCAGAGAGTCTCTTCAGTGGCTTCCGTTGAACTGCAAGCCTACACAATTGTGGATTTTTTAAACCCATGGTAAAATCGAACCTTTGCTATTAAGTTCTGCGTAAAAAACAACAAAACATTAATATACCCGCTTTTAGCGGTCTTTCAAATATTTATGCGTGAGCTTAGATGTCTTTGGCACTGTAGGTTCACCGGTTCCGCACACTTTTTTCCAGTGTCTCTAAATTCAAGGAACTCTGCTACTTTTCTTAATCAGATTTCATGAAACTCATACAATTTCATACAAATTGTTAGAACAATTGCTTGTGGACAGTTTTGCATCACCTGACTCACCGGAGGCGGTTTCGTTTAATACTTCAACCACTTACTACGTTTTCTGTTTAATACATTCATTAAACGACACAGTATACAAACAACCAAATCAAAATAAAACAGTCTTTCGCTAGGGAATTCATCGATGCTGCCTAATGCTGCCTGAAACAAAACCAATGAAGTATTAATTCATCTTTCAGTAAAAATAAATCATTGTGTATTTAAATTCATTGTTACGTAGGTATGAATAGTAAAATGATCGTGTATTTAAATAAAAAAATGATAATGAATTTAAATGTATTATGGTAGGTTTTAGAAGGTATGAAGAATAAAATAAAGTGACCGTGTATTTTAAAGTGAAAGAAATATTTGTGCGTAATGTTTAGGTAGGTATAAAAAATTGGCTTCACGAGGGTTTTGTTTACATTTCTGTTAAACAATGAGTAGTCTACTTGTGGCTTGAGGAGGCTAAGGCTTGAGTGACAGCTGTCATTGGACGCGTTTAAAGGCCAACTATATGGGCCATATAGTTTAAGTCAATTGCCATATAGCTGATGTCTAAGTCTATATAGCTTATGTCAACAGTGGTGACATAACACCGCTTATATTAATGCGAATAAAGTCCAAGATAACACGAACTATTGTGCGCTTTAAGTGACACTTAATACG
Organism: Trissonchulus latispiculum; assembly: GCA_030248195.1. NCBI lineage: Eukaryota > Metazoa > Nematoda > Enoplea > Enoplida > Ironidae > Trissonchulus > Trissonchulus latispiculum. The sequence continues at coordinate 102,636 of JASAND010010052.1, forward strand.
CACAACTGTTCGTGTTAAAGTGAGTTTTATTCGCACAAATTTCAGAGTTAACACGAATTATGGCTGCAAGAAGGTGTCAGTTGGTCTTGATAGAGCCATTACTCACGAACCAAGCAGCCCAGATATATTTTTCCCGATATACCTGGTTTCAAACATTGAAATCTAAGCAAGCAGACGCAGTGATAGCAGCGTTTGAAAACATCTTCACAATGTCTGGGAGGAAACCAGCAAGCACTTTCACAGATCGCGGACGAGAGTTCACAGCAACTGCCGTAATTGACTTCTTGAAAGCTGAAGGCATCCACCCTTACTTCAGCACTGATGAAAATACTAAAAGTAGCATTGCCGAAAGAACAATCAGAGAATTAAAGAAAAGAATCTACAAGTTTTGTTTCAGCCAATACAAATTTCGCTACATTGACCAGCTGCAAAGTTTGGTTGACGGTATGAATAAGCGCAAAATGACAATTCTCAAGGATATGAGTCCTGCCGATGTTAATCCGGAGAATCAAACAGAAATATATGATTTTCAGAAGAGTAGGATCAAGAAAGGTACAAAACCGTTTAGTTTTAAAACTGGAGACGCAGTGAGAATTCAGCTAATCAAGCAAGATATTTCCAAGGGATATGAGCCTGCCTACTCCCACGAAATTTTCAGGGTTTCAAAGCTAATCAGAGGGTATAAACACAGATACAAGTTTGAAGATAGCACTAATTCACTGCTGTGGCCTTCGTTTTATTCGCAAGAGCTTCTTCATGTTCCAAACCCTTCCGAGCAGTCACATCTAGTTTTAAAAAATATTCCTAAACGAAAAGTTGTTTTCTAGATATGGATGAGAAAGATGGCGACGCTAATATTCCATTCCAAATGCAACGCTGTGATTTATGCTGAGCACGATTTACAAGAAAAGACAATCTGCAACGACATCGAAGGATACGACATCCTGAATCTGTGCCTTCTTTTCGTTGTGACCAATGTAACAAGGTCTACGCGACTAATTCAAGATTGAAAAAGCATATGAACATGCACAACAATGAACTCAGTAATACGAATGAATCAAAAGCACAAAATAATAATGAGTTTAGCTATCGAGTTCTTGGCAATCAACAACCTTAGATAATTTTAATAAGGATGAACAAGCATCGGAGGGTAACAATGAAGAACAAATCATTGGCATTGCCTCAGATGAACCGCAGCAACATTCAAACGTTGTTCAAAATGAACTAAACGATCAATCTAAGACCGAAGATACTTCTACAACAGATCCTCACAGCAAGAATCACGGTGACCACTCTCCAGTGGCAGCTAGAAGTACTAAACCAGCGCAGTACTTCACAATTGAAGAAGTCAATTCTCAAGAAAGCTCAAATCTAAAAACTACTGTGAAAGATTATAAAATTCATTTCAGAAACTTAGATTTATTGCGTGATTCAGAAATGTATCAAGCATTACACGAAGTATTTGGACAGATCTAGGAAAAACTGACTCCTTCATTTAATCCCCATGATTACGTGAGGAGAGGATTGTTCTTCAAAGTCCAGCCTTAAACTATCCTATATCACTGCCGTTTACTCAAGTCAAATGTATAAATTTGGAGATGATTTTGGATGAAATAATGCGTGTTCTGAATAGCAATGAAGATTTTCTGATAGATGATGGTGTGCAACTCAATATAATTCACACTACTTTTCCAAAACCCGGAGGGTCCTATGGAAACAAATTCAATTCTTGGATTAGCAAGTCAAGAAAAAGTATAATAAGAATTAAAAATAAGGACGAACTTTGTTGTGCGCGGGCACTTGTTGTTGGAAAACACATCTCGAAGTATGAACGCAATCAGTGGAGAAGAAAGCTAGTGTTTCCAAGAACATCGTTGGGCCTGCAAAAGGAAAAAGCAGTACGTTTACATGAACTTTCCTGCGTACCCACTGGAAAGTGTGGTCTTCACGAAATCAGCCAGTTTCAGCACTACTTAAGGTGGTGATTCCTTTTGGGCACATATTGTTGTTTGGCGGCGTAAATCAAGATGACATTTGATGAAACTTTCCGAAATAAGTTCTTTCAGCGTTCTAACACCCTCCGCGCAATCCCGATTCAAAAATTCGAGATTTCCGGTCAGGGTGGTTTTTCCCAATTTCTGAACGTTTGGCAGCTGCTATACAGTTATGACTATATTCATTCGAAAGATCTCATTGAGCTTCACATTTTTGCTTTTTAAAGCAAGTTTCTAGCTTTTCCCTACCGTGAGATATAGCCGATTTTCTTGTTTTGGCGTCGAAAACTTGTCATTTTTGCAGAAATCAAATAATTCAAGATTTCTTGAACTACGCAAGCCGTAAAATCAAACTAAGAGCGTCGATCTGAAGGTCTCACAGGGACAAATTATCCGACGCATGATCGTTTTCCAACTGCTATCCTGTAGGCTGCTATCATAAAAAATGTAGTTTTTGCAAAAACACGACCAATTTTTTTCCAAAGATTGTGGAGCATTCACCATGCAAGCTGGAGGGCTGCTACTGAACAAATGTGTTCTGCACAAATATACCCAGGGACGATTTTTTAGTTGCCCCGATTGCTGCTTTCTAGCTAAAGTAATCGCTTGACAAATTTGGAAAAAGTAGGCAAAATACAGGTTACGCACACATTTCAGCTTATTTCTCTATAACGAAGAGCGATTTCACAATAAGTAAAAAATCGTCCCCAGCTATTTGATGGAGGTATCGAATGATATAATCGGTGTCTCGCGAAAAAAATTACTTGAGTCTGCAAAAATTCTGGAAAATTATACTTCTTCTAAAATGTGTTGAAAATATTTTAGAAAAGCAACATTAGTTTCGTGGCATGCATTAAAAAGAGAAAATGTCAAGCTACATTTTGATATAAAAATGGCTTCTTAACTCCAAGTAATGAACGAGTAATAATGGTGCAAACTTTATGTGACCAAAGGGAATCACCACCTTAAAAGACTATCAAATCAACGTGTACTCCAGTGACTTTTTTGGTGAACGTATTTTTTCGGGGTCGGAGTCTCCAAGGACCATTAATCTTTTGCTTCACGACGACCATTATGACGTAATTGTTAAAATGCCAGGGTTTTTACAAAAAGCATGTTATTTCAAGAAATGCGGAAAAGGGCATGGGCGGAAAATTCACAGTTGCAAAAAAGGCTGCGAGCACTGTCGTCAATCTATATGTAAAGGAGGTGAAGTTAATCCTGTTTTGTGCGAAGATTGTAACCGAGAATGGATGACAGAGGAATGTTTTCGATTACATTTGGAAAATGACATCTGTGCTAAATATATGAAATGTCCGAAGTGCTTCAGTATCGTGACTCGTACATGTAAGGATCCAGAAAAGCACAAATGCGGACTTGTACAATGCAGCATATGCCGACAGTGGCGATCGACTGATGAATCCGAACATATCTGCTTTCTAGAAAAACCTACACATAGTACTGTGAAGCCAGACTATGTATTTTATGATTTTGAATCGGCCCAAGATGGAAAGCCACAAAGCTTTCACAAATCCCCTTGAGCAAGGGACTAAGCACATATCGGTTCGCCGTGAGCTCTAGCCAACCCAGCTATCCATCCTTAATTGGTCGGTAAATGGGTACCACTATTGTGGGAAGGTAACAGGAGTCCGTGTAGGGCTTAAAGCCTTGAAGGGCCGGCCCCCCTTCCACGGATGTAGTCATCATTTGAGGTGACACTCCTGGCTCTACGGCTGTGTATCCGGGGATGAGCACCGGCACCCCTTGTCCCTGAAGCAGGGATGGAGATATTCTCCAGGGGTCACCTTTACCTTTTTTTTTACCAAGATGGAACGCTGTACAAGCCGAATTTAGCTGTTGTTAAAGCTGCTGATGGTTTCCAAGTCTTTCATGGGTGGAATTGTACTGATGAGTTTATGGTGTACTTATTCAAAAAAGCAGCTACTAAAAGGTCTCACATTATTGCTGTCGCCCACAATTTCCAGGCATATGATGCATGGCCTATTTTAAATTTTCTGTACAGGAAATCTATTAAGCCTACAGAAATCATCTTTCGAGGCTGTAAGGTAATGCTACTAACAATTGGACGTTGGCTGAAGTTCATTGATTCTTACAACTTTCTACCTCTTCCCTTGAAAAGTTTACCGAAAGCATTTGGTCTTCAATCACTTGATAAGGGAATATTTCCTCATCACTTTAATACTGTTCAAAACCAAGACTATATTGGTGCATTCCCAGAAAAAGAAGTACTTCGATCCAGACCGAATGTCAGTGAGAGATTTAACTGCATTTCAAAGATGGTATGACGAGGAGCGCCGTGCATACGAACAGAGCGGAAAATTGTACAACATGAGCTTAGAATTGGAAAAATACTGTAAAATAGACGTGGAAATCCTCAGTGAAGCTTGTTTGGCTTTTCGAGATATCTTCTTGGAAACAACAACAATCGATCCATTTAAATCAGCAGTCACCATCGCTTCTGCTTGTAACATCTTGTATCGACAACGCTTTATGCCTATGAAGTCGATTGCAGTAATATCGTCAGAAGGATTGCCACATAAAAAAGCTTATTCTATGAAGGCAATAGGGTGGCTTAAGTGGATTGAATATTTAACAGGCGCGAAAATAAATCATGCAAGAAATGGAGTCGAGTCAAAGACTGCTGGATTCTATGTTGACGGGTATTGCAGTAATTATAATGGTAAACCTACAGTATTCGAATTCCACGGATGTCTTTTTCATTGTTGTAAAAAATGTACCGCCAAGTACGACAAGAGTCCATACTTCCTCTCTTCACCTTCAGCTGTTAGAAGAGCTACAATAGACAAAATTCGAAAACTCAAAAGTGCCGGATACAATGTTATTGAACAGTGGGAATGTGAATGGGATGACAATGTTAAGCAAAACAGAAAACTTTATCAGTTTATCAAAGACATGAACTTGATGAAGCCGCCTCTCAAACCGAAAGACGCTTTCTTTGGAGGTAGAGTATGTCCAACTTATTTATATTACAAAGTTAAATCAGGCGAAGCAATACGACATTGAAGTTACAAGCGAATATCCTTTCGTTAACAAAACCTGTGTTTATCCAGTCGGGGTGCCCGAAATAATCACTGCTGGTTTTGAGGATATCACAGCATACTTTGGATTGATTGAATGCGATGTACTGCCACCTAAGCAGTTATATTTACCAGTTTTGCCAATGAAAGCAAATCAAAAATTGTTATTTCCTTTGTGTTCACAATGTGCTAAAACTGGCGCAGTCTCATCGTGCACTCACTCTATTGAAGATAGAATGATGCATGGCACCTGGGTATCTGAAGAGCTCAAAACAGCGGTCCAGATGGGTTACAAGATTAATAAGATATACGAAGTCTGGCACTGGAAGGAGAAAAATAGAAGCGACAGCCTGTTTAAAGACTTCATCAATACATTTCTCAAAATTAAAGTGGAAGCCAGTGGATTTCCTGCCAGTGTTGCATCAGAAGCTGAGAAGAAGGAGTACGTTTCATTGTGGAAGGAAAAAGAAGGAATCGATTTAGAATTCGATAACATAGGGCTGAATCCAAGAAAAAGGAAGTACGGGAAACTTATTCTCAACAGGTGAGCAAACGGCTATTGCAGTTTTCAGTTGCTTAATTGTTTAAGCATGTATAGATCTTGGTAGAATTAGTAGAGTAGAATTTATTTAAATTACCATCTACTTATTTTGTTTTAGTTTTTGGGGAAAATTCGCGCAGCAAGAAGGGAAGTCCCATGCTGTGTACGAAACATTGGTAAAATATTTATTAGATCCAAATATTGAAATCACAAATGGATTAATGGTTGGATCAAATATTATGCTTATTGAATACAAAAAGACATCTAGTCATCAAATACCATCGCCTTTCAATAATGTTGTCATTGCTGCGTTTACAACTGCTTATGCTCGTTTGAAACTTTACAGATACTTGCATCAGCTTCAAAACAGGGCTCTCTACGATACGGATAGCGTTGTATTTATTTCAGGACCTGGCGAACAGGATCCGGAGGAGAAAGATTTTCTAGGCGATCTAAAAGATGAGCTTGTTGATAACTATGGGACTGGAGCTTTCGCGTTGGAATAATGGTCAACTGGTCCTAAAAGCTATGGTTATAAGTTATCACGGCTTCTGGAGAACCAGTGTATACCTACAAGATAAAAGGTGTCCGCTTGAATTCCTTAAACAGATCAGCAATTACCCCTGATGTTATGATTAAGATACTATTAATACACCCAAGAAGTACAACGACAGTGGATCACTTTTCCATCAATAGAAATAAAGAGACTGCGCATCTGACTAACCACTATAGTAGAAAATTTTTTTGAATAACTTTCGATAAACGACTTGTTCTAAACACATTAGAAACGGTTCCTATTGGTTATGTTGACAACAGTTTGAATTACTGGGAATAAATGATCATATTGTGCATTGTACGATTGCATTGTACTATTTAACATTAAAATTAGTTTTCGTAAGGTAGTTACAGGGTACTAAAGGTTCTGCTTGTGAAACCTAACTAAAATGGGTACAACAGTTACGCCTATGACGGGAGGTTATAGGTAAATAGGTGACGGGAAGTAGGGAAGTGTAGGTTTGTGTAGGTTTACAAAAGAAAGTATGACAAAAACACATGAGGAGGGTGCCCAGATCGTAGACACCGCTACTATGGTGAAGAAGCATTACAACAAATCATAGGACTAGGGTTCTCATTGTTGCATTCTGCTTCGGTAATATGTGGCGCAATAATCTTGATCATCAATTCGTCTGCAACAATTGCAATTTTCTACCAAGAGTGTAAAGAAAGTTAAGGGAAGCAGTTTTTCTATATTTTAAATGGCAGTTTTACCTGCCAGATCGGTTCCGTAAAGATTGAAGACTCTGAGAGACACCAGGGTTGAACCCCCTCCAATCACAATTACTATAGCTCAATTTTGCATGTAGTCAAAAAATTGTAGCCTAGTTGTGCTATCGCTTGTTTTTAAGCTGTTCAAATAACTCAGTTAAAGACTGGGCTTTGCATGTCCAAGACTTCATGCTAGGAATGACACTACGCGTCTCTTATTGCGTTAATCATAAAAGAACGAGATAAAGATGAGTCATTACAGCATCTGCGACCCGAAAAATCTGTTCCCAGGTGGCATTCGGACCCATAACCCTCCAAAAACTGGACCATTGGAAAATGGATTAGATCACACAGGCACAATCGAAAGAAGGTCAAGTTTGAATCTGAACCCAAACTGTAGTAATGCTTGAAGCACTAAGACGGAAATCTCGAGGACGCCATGCTGTAATTTTGGAAAAGCAGGCGTTTTCTATAAATTATTAACTGCAGTTTCCTGATCTATGAAATTGTACATCAGTAATCTCTATGGAAATTGTTATGGCGAACTTAGTCTCATTTTAATTACATATACAATGCGCGCGCGTGCGTGTGTGTGCGTGTGTGTGTGCGTGTGCGCGTGCGTGTGTGTGTGTGTGTGTGTGTGTGTGTGTGTGGTGTGTGTGCGGTGTGTGTGTGTGTTGTTCAGGAAACACAGAAACTTTGTTGTTCAGGATAAAATTTAAAATTATGCCATTTAACACCTATAGCTGTATTTGTATGGCCAAAAAAGCGTATTTGGGTCAAAAGTATAAAACCCAAACAGATCAAGTAAAGGCCGCGGTCTATTCGATCCTGAAAATCCAAACAAAATTTTTTCATTGACCGAGTTGCGAGTTCTCTTGATCTTGATCTACATTTAGTAACTAGCAGACATGTAAAAGCAACAGCCCTTAAAAGATAAACTGGCAACTTTGTTAGATTTAATCTTAACATAACATTACCTATATATTACATTACTTATTATATTACCATTATATCTTAACATTACCTATATTGCTTGCAATAATGTTGAGATAACGCATGTGCTAGAAAACACAACGCCTATGTGCGTCTAATTTGTGTCGGCTTAGAGCTTTAGAACGCAAGTACAGCGGGCGAAATTGTTTGAAGTGAACGTTTGTGGGGGAGGGTTAGCTGTTAGCGACTAGAGCGTTCTGCAGCTCACACCAGAGATCATGCCAGCTGTCACACTCTTAGGTATGTACTCTTGATGAAACTAAAGTCATAACACGGATTCAAAAAGAAACGTAAATGAATTAATGAATTAATCTAACTATAAATCTTCACTTCTGTTCACAAACACTAATCAAAGCTCTCGTTAAGGCAATACTGTGAATTGAATCAAGCGATTTCTGATCAACCCAAGCCACTTTTGATTTCGCAAGGACCTTAGGGCAATTAGAACATTGACGCAGTTGGGCAGTGTCCACTAGGCTCTGCAGAAGCTGACCCTGCAAGCGGTCAAGTGCCGGTCGAATGTCCTTGACCAGGTCAGCACGCGGGGTATCGGGGGCTGTCCCGGCACAATGCCAAGCCTCCATCAGACAATATTGAACCAATTTATTGGCTTCGATTTGATCAGCAAAAAATCGGGACACAAAATTGCTATCGAGATGAGAGTAGTTCGTCGACTGCTCGACAGCGTTGGCGATGACTATTTCTTCGCGAGCTTTGTCTTCGATTGGTTTTCCGCTGTCCCATTTGCTCAGGGCTACTTTATCCGCGATCTGTAGTCGGTCAGAGACCAATTCTATCAGTGAAGCTAATGCTGTTGTATTAGGCGATTCGTGAATTGCGGCTTTGCTGCACTGTGCCATGGCGATCAAAATTGTTGCTAATAGGCTTTGAAGCATCTTGCAGACGTGCTGAAACAGTGCAAAATGTTAAGTAAAAGTGACCTCCGGAGAGATCTCCAACCTACAGAAGGTTACAAGGTACCAATGCTTATCTGCGGATTCGCAGCCCGAAGCCAGGAGAGACAACTCCAATGTTGACTATATCTGTGGAAGGGGGGCCAGCCCTTCATCAGGCTTAGGCCAGAACACAGACTCCTTTACCTGTTACCTTCCCACCGCAGTTGTACCCATTTACCGACCGGTTAAGGTTGGATAACTGGGTTGGCTAGAGCCCACGGCGAACCGAAATGCGTTTAATTCCTTGCTCAAAGGGATTTGTGAAAGCCTTGTGGCATCGGGGATTAAAACCTCCGTCCTCAAACATGCTTTTATGTAAGCTTGATTTAGTAATCCTAAAATGTCTATTAGTGCAAAACTTTCTAGTTGAACTGTGAAATATTTCTACTGTAGTCTAATAACCTTAATGAAATAAAATTTAGACACAAATGTTCTGTGATAGTAGGAGTATTTAAATTTTCTAGAAATCAAAGTAGTGGTCAACTTCTTAACTTAAATTTTGCTTAGATTACACTACAAGCAACGTCAATTATTTTCTCACTGGGACCAAATCCCATGAAATGAGCTTTCTCTTCTTTCTGAGCTGATGAGTTCCCAAAGGCTAGGACATGGCTGTAATATATTGTCATTATTAAATTTAAATTTGATTTTAAAATTTTCATTCATTCTCTCCATTTCATTCACTCTCGTCGAAACCACGGCAGACACCCCAGTTTCTAAGCAATTTAGTTCAAATGTAATTTGGGAAGCTAAAGTCAGTCAACTTTGCTTTGTAAAAAATTTTATTTGAGGTCTACTCTTGCTCATTTTCCAAACCTACAACTAATTTTTAGTCCTTGTGGGTGCAATTGCAGGACCCATCCGTGGCGACGAGAAATAAGAATAAATGAAAACTTTCAAATGCAGATGCTGTGGAAACAATCGGTAATGTTTATGAAAAAGGCTATTATTGAACTATGACTTAAATCTGTACTCAGCGCTTTGTGATGCGACTGAACTGAGTCACAAGCCGAAACCAATAACAATTAAATTCTACATTGTACGGGACATATACATCTACAGGATGCGGACTTTTAAGGGGAAGGTGAATCAGCGGCTCCAGGACGCCGAAAAACCGGATTTTTCGGTTATTTGCCCAAAGACCGGCAAATCCGTATTCTGGGGTTGAACGACCCCTTTGGGGGGGGGGTTGAAGTCTAGGTCTGGTAGGGGTTTAACCCGCCCCTCAACTCAACTCCCCTAAGCACATGTCTGGTATGGGATAGGTTCTTCTCAAAGGACTGTCTACGCAATAAATGCGGCGTTGTTCCAACGTCACATCCTCAATAGTTAAGCAGCTTTAAAGCAGTAGCTATGGACTGCACGGTACTTCCATCTCTCTGTTTCCAGCCCAACTAGATGCAACGGTGGTGGCACAGCAATTCAGACCCTTAGCAGGTCGTTTTCCCGTATTGCGTTGCTGGTGTTGAACTTTCAGTGTCCCTAATAATCTGCTGCCCCTTAAAAATAAAACTTTTTTGAACTGGATAAATGAACAACGACTTGCGTTTCGACAAAAGTTTGTAAACATTCGCAAAAAACCGGACAGCCTGAAATTACATCAATGCAAGATTAAGAAAAACCAGACCCCATCTGTAGTGGATTGCAAAATTGCACAATTCAGTTCCAACAATGCAATCTCAAATGAGAATGGGTCTGTGAGGCTGGGAAAAACTTGGCAAACATTGTGCAATCGGTTTGCACAGCACGGGTATGAGGGATACTTGCTAATTACACTAGGTTATCGTTAATCATTCATAATGCGTAATTATATGTCACGATAGTTAATTACGTGTATGTGTGCATTTAGCACATCCATTGCTTGAGTCAAACCCAACCTTCTGAGTTATGATCCTTGGGTAAAGTGCTTCTTGATCCACCCCTTACTTTTTTTGATCCGCTTTGAATTTTTTCTGAAATCCAATTTTAATGTGGTGTGCAGGAGGGTACCGTTGCACACCAATGCTTGAGTCATGGATCGATATTCTGCAGACTGTTTGCAAATTTATTCGTCTTCATGATCCACTCATCAAAAACAATTCAAATTCCTTATATTGCAAGAATTTTTAAAAATACAAATTAAAAATTAACCTTGAACTTAACTCAATCAGTAAAGGACTTGTAATGGCTAGTCTGCTTCCCGTCCGCTCACCGAAGCTAAGCAGATTCTAGTACAAGTAAAACATGTTCTAGAGGGAACATGTTCTAGAGAACATGTTCCCTTAAGGGGGCGCTTGTATTATCGGGATTATAGATATAAAACTTAGACCGATAGCTCAATTTTAAAGAAATCCCACCTAAACTTACTTTGGTTGGCGGGGCATCTTTTGACAAAATTTCGGCAACGGAGACCACGTGCTTGGCTAGCTACCGGTATGGCTGAAAATTTCGAAATTTTGCTAAAGCTGCAAACGACAACGTCGAATGCATTAGGTGAAAGAGCATAAAACGCCCGTTACAACGATGTGCATATATCTCCTGTGCGTGGTTGCAATCAAAAGTTACAGGCGGTTGAATATTATGACAAAGTTACGTTTACCATTCTCAAAGCGAATGCCAATGTAAAAACCTATCGTTCGGAAATGAATTCTGCAGGGCTTTTCACGTTGCTTTTGTGTTGGATTTGTTTATTATTTCATGAAATATATATACTATGCGACTTATTAAAAGCATAATATTTGCGAAAAACTGAAGCGATTAGTGCGAAATTTTTCAATTTGATTTTCTCATAAATGTTGCGACCAAACTCGCTCAAATTTTGCATGCACATTTATTTGACGGGTACGCAGGGGCAATTTTTTTAGTTTTTGTTTAAATCGTATATTCCGTGAGATATTGACTTTCAAAGTTTTCGAATATTCATAAAATACTCAAAACTGCATAAATCGAAAAACTGAAAAACTTGCCCCTGCGTTATGTTCATTTACGCATTTGTGCCAAATTTGAGCTAATTTCATTCAGCCGTTAATGAGTAACAGCGTTTTGAAAATTTCAGCTTATCCTTATTGTGTAAGTCGCAAGCCAAGCACTGGATTATTCAAATTCTACATATTGCTAGCATTTAGCACCAGCTACCTATGCTGAAGGTTTGAAATAGATTCGTTGGAAAATAAACTCAGGAGAACCGTTCCCGGTAATGCAAGCGCCCCCTTAAGCGCGAGAATGCGGTAGTAGTTTTGCGTACACCAAAATGTAGTTGACGCTAGAAAATTAGTTTTTACTTGTACTAGAATCTGCTTAGCTTCGGTGAGCTGACGGGTAGCAGACTAGCCATAACAAATCTGCAGATTGAGTAAAATTTTTTAATTTGTGTTTTTGAAATTTCTTGCAATAGAAGGAATTTGAATTGTTTTTGATGAGTAGATCATGAAGACGAATAAATTTGCAAACATTCAGCAGAATATCGTTCCATGACTCAAGAATTAGTGTGCAGCGGTACCCTCCCGCACACCACATTAAAATTGGATTTCGGAAAAAATTCAGAGCAGATCAAAGATAAGTAACGGGTGGATTAAGAAGCACTCCACCCAAGGATCATGGCTCAAAAGGTTTTAGATCTGACTCAAGCAATTTGTGTGCTAAGGGTACATACGTTAGATAATTGCCTAAGTGAAATATAAATTTAGTAAGCAATTTGTGTATTGGCTCCCTATACTCCTTATACTTTAATGAGCTTGAAAACTCGTTCAATAAACTAGAAGCGATTTGCATAAAAACTGTTTCTAAATGTTACCTGACTGAAAGCATGTAAAACAAATGTGTAGTTATGCTTGTACCAGGTCTAAGGTAGATGAGACAATAGAACAGCAACACTTGTATTAGGTAGGCTTGAGACTATCATAGAACTAGCAGATGTTTCTGAAAATGATAAGTTTCTGTAAACAATGGTTAGAAGTTTTGCTTAGCCGTGTTTGCTATCTGTTGTTTCACTATGTTTGGCTGAAGTGCTAATAAGCAGTAGTGACAGAACGATGGTTTGATGGTCTTGCCAACCGGCCTAGTCGGAGTGGATATTATTTGATAATCAGTATTAACTAGGACATGTTAGCTAACTGTTGTTACAGGAGTTTGCTGTAATGTCAGTACGTATATATGTACGTAAAGTTCCAATTCGCAAACACAGTTAGGCTTTCGTTCTTGGCAAAATTATGAGAAGGTACCTTCAGCTTAGTTAACATGGCTGTGCAACTATTCACAGAACACAAGATGTTTATATGCTTTAATCTAAAATGCTATGAAACATTATTCTGACATGAAATGTTTTCTGGGGATGCAGTCCACTTGCTGGTCAGTCAGTTCTGCAACTACTTAGCTTAACATACGTTCTAATTGCAGAATGTTCTAACAGCCGCAGTCAGTTGTCAACTTTCATGTCATTATTTGTTTCCTGCTTTGGTTTTAGGTTTTAGATTTAATCAAGAGTGTTTAATTAAATTAGGTTTACTGTGGGATACTTAAGCCACCGAATTACCTGTCTGATAGCAGGTTGTCGACTGCCAGTAATCGCACCGATTTGGGCACCAGTGCTGCTGGGCGGCAGTGTAAGCTTTCAAGGCGGCTCACTGTTCTAAATAAGAACCTTACAGTATGAATTTTCTATGGCACCTTTTCACTCAAATAAACTGCATAACTTTATGTAAAATTGGCGCAAAAGTTAGTAAAAAATTAAAATTTAATGAAATTATTTAGCATATTAACTATTGAGTTCCGATTGGCGGCAATGGCAAAAACTAAAAAATCTGTCTTTATTCCACAGAAAACGTAAAAAATAAAAAGATCAAACACTAAAGTAGGCAAAAAGACGAGAAAAATTATCAAATTTACGAAACTGTCATCCGTAACTGTCATATATGCCTTGTTACGATATGTTCTTGTACTGAATATTGCTAGTGATCACTATAAAATCATCAGTATAATCACGTTAACATCAGTGTAGTCACTTTAACAACTAGATTAATTAAGTTTTGCTATGCCGCGAAGAACTAAAAGAGGTCCACCGGAACGTCCATGCCCGCCTCCGACCGGAGCAAGGAAATTGCATATTAGATCCAAGTCAAGACAAAGACCAACAGCTATGCAGGATATTTGTGAACGTAAATTTAAAGAAATGGTCCAAATGTCTGACCAATTTGCCAGTATAATTTTGACGAAGAAAAAGGAACAAAAGCTCTGTACGATATCATATCAGTTGGCCGAATCATTTCTGATTTACTTGCAGAGGAGCAAATTCGGATAAGAGACTCAAAATTAATCAGTAATTATTCCGTTTGGAGACGGATTTATGGTTTGATTTGTTATTGCATTTGTATTGCAAATTAACGACAATTAAAATTCACATTAAAGAATTAATTTTTTAGAAAGAGTCGAAGGCGCTGAGCATTTGTGTTCTTGCACAAGTGCTTGAAAATACTCCCTTGCTTCCCTTACAGCTGTTATAAACTAAATAATCAAATAAATTGGCAGTTAAAACGCACAATTTTTGCACAAGTTGGGATGGAACCAGAGTCTAAACCAGAGTCTCCCAGTCGTCTTGTCAGGCACAAATAGGCAACATTATTGCCGACATGCATATACCTTTGAGTTGTTACCATAAAACTCTAGTACTAAGCGCAGCAAGCATTTTCAAATGTTGGCCCACAGTTCACAAAAGTTAAACGTCATTGACTCAATCTGAAAAATTCAATTTTTTTGAAGTTACAATTTTTAATTCTTTCGAAATATTCAATCTCAAATAATATCCCAACAAAGTTTAAACATTCGTTATTTTACTAGCTGCAACGCTGGAGGTAAAGTGAAAACAAGAAACACCTGGCAGGACGACTGGGGGGGTACAATTCCGCTGTGGTACTGTTCCTGATTTTGCTAGCCCCTGAACCCAATCTCCGATTTTGCGGAGGTCCCGCACCCCCCATACACCACTGTTCAACTGTGATTTATAGAACCTACTATCATAAAACTTAAAACCTTAAACCTAAACTGTAGTGAATCAACCTTACTTTGACATAATGAGTTATATCATATATACATGGGCATGGTCTCACAGTTAAGGCGGGCAAACTTGAAAATCTGGAGGGGGTAAATTTTAAAATCCGGTGGGGTCACTTGAAAAGTCAATAGTTCCCTGTATACATATAATGAATTTATCTTATGTTCTATGGGTCAAAAAGTCACCCATTTGTAGATCATAATAGTTCCTTTGGCAAGAGCATGGAACGTACAATCTCATTCTGAGCAATCTAGTGCACAGAAATTTATACATTGTTTGCATCAGAGACATATTAATGGCAGTAACTTTGGGAAATTTGGGGGAGGGGAAATTCTGAAAACCCCAGAGGGGGTAATTTGAAAATCGCTCAAGGGGATATTCCCTCCCTCCCCTCCGTACCCATGTATGAAATTATATTATATTATATTATTTATATACTTTTCTATCTTATAGATAGTGAAGATGCAACAGTAATACAATATTCTGCAAGCAGTCCAGTGTTGGTATTGGTTGCCGTCGCGATTGGATCGCTCGCTGCCGCATGGGGATTAGATGTGGTCGTTGATGGGCAGACAGCAGCTACCAGAAATCTGGCGATTAGGGCTCGAATATTTGGGACCGAAGCTGCAGTGGCATACCGTAAATTGTTTTGCTTGAACTGATTCTATAACTTTGAACAAAAATATGGGAAAATAGGCGAAATCAGTTATAGTGGAAGTTACCTGGGGCGATGCCCTCGTCTCGGTAGTATAAGTTAAAGTAGTTTGAAACATACCTACCAAGTTGCAAGTCGGAGATCTCATCCAACACGCGTCGAAAGTGGCAGGCCTCAAAGATAAGTTTTCGAATTTTATGTTAAATTTTGTCTTTCTTTTTAACCGAGGTCGTTAATCCAAACTTTCAAGTGTATAAATATAATTAAAACAATATGCTGTATCCAAAGTACTACTTAGATGCAAACAAACCAAAAGTCGGTACTTCTGTAATTCCGTAAGAATACAGAATAAAACAGCTGCTGTCATACTAGGCTGACTGAGGTACTGTACCCAGTAAATTGTCTCCAAACAAATAGTGATTCCAATATTACTTAAAATAATAGCAATAACTGAAGAGATACTTATTTCCAGACAATATAACTGTGTGGAAGAATACGAGTGGCTTAATTGGATGGAATAGGACTATGCAAAGGAAAATGTTGTTCAATTCGCACGATGGGGAGATCGTTTAAAAAACGATATATATCCTGTGCTTAACGCTGAATCTCCTCCAAGGCCAATCTTAAGAAGACAATGCCATTTCTAAGATAAGTCAAGTCTTAATAAAATAATATAGGATAATATAAAATAAGATGAATATAGATTATGTCCTCAATCAGGAGTCAAATATATAGAATTGGATCTGGATTAGCAATAGACGTAGGGGGTGAAAAAGGTCCCTCTGTGTTTGTTGCTAATCCAGTTAAATAAGATTGCATTGTTATAGATCCAATAACCAACCTGTTTACAATTATTATTTAATAATATTACTCCTAATTATTGCCATTACTAAGATATAGCTCAATTATGAACGAAGACAAAGTCACTATTTACTTTATTTTATCTTATTTTTATATATTTTTGCTTTTTCTATTTAACAAATAACGCACCTGCTTGACAAATCTACGCAACACATTAGGCTGATCAGATTGGGAGAAGGTACCATCTGCATCAATCGGCCGCAAACATGAAATTTTGGATCCTACGGATCCGTCAATGAAATTTAACAATATGTAACTTTCAAGCTGGAATCTAGCAACTCAAAGTGCTCTGTTGTCCGCCGACAACAGGAAATTGATTATTATAGGAATGGTACCTCGGTGCCAAAACATCCCCCCTAATTGTATTTGTACTTATCCGAGATTTTCAAGGAGTTGGCCAGTCAAGGGGGGAAACCCCTTTGAATGGAGCTAACGGGTGTTCACGATGCGGTGAAAGCAGCGTGGCCACTTCTGCTCCGGCAGTAGCCTTGCCTATGCCTCGGGTAATTGCGATATGCAATTATTCAGTGCCATACCGTGGACCCAGTACAAAATTTGGTATGGCACTACCCCTCATCGCGAAAGCAACTGGGGTGTGGCACTAAGGGAAAAAAAAAAGTTGCAAGTCTGCATTTATATATGTGTGTGGACTATTTCATTGCATTTATATCTGTGTGTGGTGAGGTATCTGAGTATCCAGAATTTAGAAAGCATCTAATGCCTTGAAAATGTCAATCAATCCGCTACAGGCAGTGCCTAATTCTGACATAATCTGTAGAATATCCATAACCGATGTTGGTGCTCGTGCTATGTCTTTGTTTGCTACAGCTTGTTGCACTTTAAACTTTGACATAATGAGTCATATCATTTATACATGGGCATGGTCTCACAGTTAAGGCGGGTAAACTTGAATATCTGGAGGGGGTAAAATTTTAAAATCCACTTGAAACGTCAATACGTTCCTTGTACATATATGCAGAAGAACCCAGATGTAAAGTGTCTATCTCATCCGGAAAGATCGAGACCAATTGTAACGTCCGATACAATCACGGAGGGATTCCAATCACGACAAGAAAAGAATCCGCCCGGCAAGAAGTTGTCGGCGCCATCCAGACCCTGCAGACGTTGTTCTGAAAACCACTGGGACTCTAGCTGTCCTGAGGAAAAGGACACTCCCAGCAAAGGTAAACGTGTTAACGTTGTTGTACTAATGACTTCAGCAAAACTACAGGAGGGTTTACCAACAAGGATTAGCAGCTCAAATCAGAGCTCACATCAGTCTCCTAGTACACCCGTCAGTGTTCCGCGACCTGTAAAGAAAGCCCTTCCAAACCTACACGACCAAGATAGACAACATAATCTTAGATACAGGTGCCGAAGTCAGCACACTTTCCAGAACTGAGGCTACAAAACTTCTGGCCGAAGGTTCTCTCACGGACACAGGCAAGACCACAACCTTAGTGTTGGCAGCAGGAGATCCTACGACGGCTAAAGTAGTAGAAGGTCAGGTCACCTTAACGCTGCCTGGCGGTAGGACCACAGCAGCGGAAACGGTGCAGTTTGCAGTTGTGAATGGTCCCTACCTCCTGTCTGTCGAGACGGTTCGTCGTCTCGGTCTTAACTGTTTCTGGCAACTACAACCTTCACTATCTCCGGCGCGCGGTTTAGCTTTCCGCCAACTTCAGGCTCGCTCACAGCAAGTCTCCAGACGACATTTCTGTCGTCGGCTCCGCTCGTTCCTGGTCGCCATTGGAGGAGGGGACCGCCCCGTCCATTTCGAACCACACTCAGATTCTGCCAGCTTTTGCAGAAGCTGCGTTCTGCAAGTGTCCGACGGGGTGGTCTCTGTTCCATGGCGGTTGCTACAAAGATATTTCTACTTTTTTGTACTGCTATGCTAGCAGAACTTTCCAGCCTTTCCTCAAAGCTTTGGTTCGTATTGCACACAATCCCTTAGTAACTCAAGTATCTAAATTCCATAGCCAGTAAATCAACGCCGTTTCTACAGCTTACTGAGACAAGAAAGGATTAACGTCTACAGAAAAGGCCCAATTGAGTTGAGCAGGTCCTAACGAATGAATCACCAGTAACCTACTGTCAAGACAAGCCCATTTACTGGCAATGAAACAAAACATACGAACATAAGAACGACACAGATTAAACATTGATACAGTCAGACCACTATAAGATTCATAAAAACACAAAACTAGGAGGGTAGAAGAGGACAACATAGTATCTGCTCAACAACAAAGTATCAAAACAACGAAAACAGATAGCTACGAACAACAACTCCAGATAAAAAGTTACATTTTACATAATTCTAACAGAACAAACTGTGGAAAATAAAACCAGTCTTCTAAATAGTCCAACTTAAAAAAGGATAACAAGCGGCGTCAGTCTTTACGACATTCTTCGGCCACCCCGACCCCGACCACGACCGCCACCAAAACCAGAACCACCTCGTTTTGAGACTCGACCACCGCGCATCCCAAAACCACCCCGGCCACCGCCAGCACGAAGACCACCTCCCATGGAACCAATTCCATTCATAGCTCCACCCATACCCCCAGCTCGCATCATCATCATTCCTAGACCACGCGGTCCACCCATGCCCGCCATACCCATTCCCATGGCCCCTCCGGCCGGTCCCTCGCCGGCAGCAGCCAACTCTTCTGAACTGGAAATGAAGGTCATCTTGAGAATGAATGGTACCTTGTGACCTGAAAATATGCATTTAGAGAACAAAGAGCAACGTACATACTAACCCCTAATTTTGTAAAACTGTACAAAGGACAAATGATGGAGACACAATTTTATATGCTTTATTACACAAAGTGCGACAGCATAAAGCAATTCAAAAATTCGATATGCACAGCATATTCTGCTGTCCAAAGAAATTATGTGGGGGAGGTGGATTACAGAATTTACTGCCACCAATTCTAATAATGTATTCGAGCTAACAAAACAAGAATGATACTTAAAACAGCAATGCTAGCAAAAGTACATAAGGAGGGGAAGATGGATAACTAGCTAACATAATTAGATTCCATAATACATATATGTTACGAAAAATACAAGAACTAAAATCTGCCAAACCTTCTCGAGTCAGCTTTTTATGATTAAGGATCATCAGAGCCTCGCATGCCAGTTCCGTCGTCTCAAACTCTGCAAGACCGGCCAAAACCTTCTTGTCACGTTTATCTAGAAGAAACGCAAGTACACAACATATATACAGATAAAACCCGTCAGAGTATACACTAAGTATATATCATCCTTTACCAATACAGTGTCCAGTCCCCGGTGTGAAATGGATAAAACATCGCGCAAACCAATAGAAAAATGGCAAAAACTGGCCAAAAACGTACAGTTACATAAAACACTAAGAAACGCGTTGTTTCACCAAATTTTTCAGGCCCATGTTTAGATACTTTTTATCATTAGGCCTGCACAACGGAAGAACAGACAACAAAACTTCTTATCTCAGGATGCGATAATTTAGCATACAACTACCAAGAAGCACAATCACACCTTTTCCAAAGAACTGGATTTTCACAGGCTTAGCACACCCAGATTCCATGAACAACTAAAATAAAAAACATACACAAACTGTATTAACGGGCCATCAACAGTGGTTATAAATCACACAGGTACAACTTAAACAAAAATTGAGTGTGCACACTTTGGCCGTCTGTAGCGTAACCTTTGGCGCGAATTCAACAGCACATATGTTTTTAGAAACGTCCAAACAATAGGTCACAAACATCCGGAAATATAGAAATTTCAGGGTGCTTGGGTGTAAGGTCAAACCTAAGGTGCCTTCATTGTCGCGAACGCATGGAGACGCGCGTCAACGTCTCAGATTGTAAGATGCCGTTTTAGAAGTTTAAAATCAATTGTAATGAATTCATGCTCACCAACGCATGCAGACGCTAATACGCGCATCTAGCTTGCGTCTGTAACTATGAAAGCAACATTAGACGTAGATAACCGAACAGTTGTATTGTAATTTCCTCCGCAAAGCCGCAGTGCCTCCGAAGACAGACCAATTTCGTTTAGAGTATCAAGCTGCAGCGCAGATCAGCTAGCAGAGGTCGGGTAAGTTACTTCTCACTGGTAACTGTAAACTCACTGTAAACCGGAGAGGTTCAGAATAATAACTCTACAAGTCCACCTTCCCCATAGCACCACCAGCAAAATATGCCCGCCTGCTATAAAACAGTGCCTATCTAACTAAGGTGCTCGTTGGCCGATATTATCTACAAGAAGAGCAGAGCGAAACACAGAATCTAAGCATTAGCAACTGAATGCCTGTATATATACCTCTTCAACATCCTCTTCGCTCATATCGGGCGGAGCATTGTACCAATAGAGCATCTCTTTCGGAGCCACCATTCGGTTTTTCATGGCAACTTCTGGATCAATGAATCGATTTCGACGATCACCAACATAGTCCTTGTAGGAGGGACTTCCGTCCGCCAACAAGCTGGGCTCTTTCACTCCATGAACACGAGGTTGCTTCCCAGGCCTAAAACGAATAATGATTAAATAGTTACAATCTACACTGGCAATACCATACTGTCAATTACTATTACCACGAGCCGAGGGTGTACATAATAACTAAGAGTGCGACAAACGTTATTAGGCTGCAGACATTATTTGCCCAATAATGGCAGACCCCCCACCAGTGAGTAAATAAAAATTACTGAAATTCCAAGGACGACCGAGCAAGCTACGAATTCCGTACCTGACTGGATTTATGAAACAGTTGCAGCCTACAAATCAGCAACTAGCAAACTTTTACGAAATTGGGCCTTGGTAACCCATCGAACACAAAAGTAACAAGAGTGTCCAGTACACAAATTGTTTACGCGCTGGTCACTTGTGTAAAGGTTGAGCACACCCCACCTAAGTACCAAATACGAATTTGTATATATTCACTCAGAATCAGAACCTCGGTTAAGCATTGAAGCACTAAAATTGGTGACTAGAATAGGTACACATTTGTGGGATAGTTGGCTATTAGCATGTGCCGTGAAATAAACCTGCAGCATGTCTATTAAGCTTGGCTTAAAGCAGCTTTTGTTATTCAGGAATCACAGAACATTCAGCTATTTATCCTAAATTAAGTTAACTTTAAATGTATACGTATATATGTAAGCTCACTGTAACTTCAGCTGCTGTCCAAATACTCGCAGATTATTTAGATAAGAGATGGCTCGCTTCGCTCCCAACGGATCTCCCATCTGAACCATGGCACAGTCGCTCTTAGTCCGAAGAAACAGAATCTATAAATCATAAAATACACTTCTGCGCACTCAATTTCGCTTGTTTTGGGAAACCAGTCCCATTCGGAACCGTTGTATGGTTAGGAGTAGGGAGTGGCCTTTGCAAAGAAGTTGTGACAGAACGCTAGTGTTGTGCACCGGCCCAATCTAGACCGGCTGGCCGGCCGGCCCAGGTACAGAGTGGGCCGGCCGGCCGATGACAGGCCGGCCGGTCAGACACAGGCCGGCCGGCCGGTACAGGCCGGCCGGCCGGCGTCGCGAGCTGGGCCGGCCGGCCCACGAAAAATTGGGCCGGTGAACAACACTACAGAACGCAACACAATCTAACGCTCTCATCCTATTTAACTATTGCCCACTGGGCCTATAGACCTATTGAAAGCTTTATGCTTTATGAAAGCTTTAAAAAATACCCTGGCACAGAATAAGTACTGATATTGTTACCTACACTGCTAGCTTGTGAAGTATATACAGTATTTCAACTTCAGCATTTCATTACGTAAGTATGTGCACATACTTTTGAGATGTTCCCATAAGTGCAGAACAGGTTGAAAAGACGATCACAGTTGAAATTCTGCTGATCAATATGGAACACCACCACGACAGCATCGTCCATATCCTCACCAGAGCCCGGCAAGTGACCCATCCCCGCAGCGGCACCCATCATAGGACCTCCCATTCCCATCCGTCCACCGCCCATGCCCATAGCACCGACTCCTAGAAAGAAACAAAGTCATGTGACACAGTCACTATTAAGGCAAGAACGTTTTCTGAAACAGGAGATGGCCGATGTGCACTCCGACTCAGAGAGACAACAGGGCCGCGGGGCAAAAGATACTCCTAAGTACCCTCCTAGCAGGCTACTTAGGAGGATGTCTAGGAACCGTCTGGGAGGAAACCTTTTAACCGGTTTCAAAAGATGTCTCCTAAGTTTAGCTGGCGCTGCTACCGACTTAGAAGAAAAGTTAGGAGTGGTGGAAAGCACTCCTAGCTTAGGAGAATCTTTTGAAACCCAATTCTCCTAAGTTACCACTGATGTCGGTCTTTTAGGAGAGCTCCTTGGCTTAGGAGAATCTTTTGCAACGCTGCCCTGGTCTCTGGAGCTCTCCTGCCTGGTTGTCCCAGAAGAACAACTTTATGTGCCGCAGACTTTCATTATTTCCATAGAATGGTCAGTATTGAATAGCAGTCTAAGCATACTCACCCATCATTCGAGCGCTGGCTCCGCCCATTCCGCTCATTGGTCCTCTGGATCCCATAAGACCGCCCATAGCACCTCCTGCAGGTCCCATCTCATCATCGAATCCCATTCCTTCTCCCATGGCACCGCCAAAACCTCTCATTGGAGCTGAGAAAACAGACATCAAGTAAATAATATTATTATGTTGGTGGTAGGACGCGCTTTTGTGGAACTGTTTTCCGACATTGTGAGCCAAGAGTATATAACAGATAAGAGTAACAAACTCTCAAGCAATCATGTTGAAATCACGCAAGGCCTGATCTGTGCGTTAACTCGGGACCCCACCCTGGCTTACTTCTACTGGGGGGGGCCCATTCGGCGACCTCCCCCCCCCATTCGAGGAGCCCCCCCATAAATTCCGACCTCTCCCCCATAACACCAAAAATTGCCATTTTTAGCCGAAATTTTCAAAAAATTTTCCGGCTTCGCCGGATTTTTACCTAAATTTCCACTATTTTAGCTTAAAAACCACCCAAAATTAGTTATTTTTTAGCGATTTTTAGCATTTTTTACGCAAAAAACCTAAAAATTTGTCAAAAAATATGCCCCCCCATTTTCGGTGAGCCACCTCCCCATCGATGGGGGGGGGGGCTTCGTCGAGCCCCCCCATATCGCCGCCCCCCCATAAATTTTGGCCTAGAAGTAAGCCAGCACCCTGTAACTTTCGAAACGGGTGCTTTGTACTAGATGCACGCTTTCATATAAACGCGTGTTTGCTCTCGAATTAGTTAATTAGCCTCAGGCGTTAATTTATCAGTTTACTTTTATTAATTAATAAATTTAATTAGGTCAATGTCAATAAAAATTAATTCAACATGCGTAGCATTCTTTCTGATCTTTACAGTGATATAAAAATTTTTTGCATAATACAAAATTCGAAGGAACGTAATCTGCAACAATTTTTATATCATTACAAAGAGTAGAAAAATGCTAAATAAGAAATTATCTACTGTAAGCCTGAGGCTAATTTACGAATTAGCGAGCAGACACACGTTAATCTGAAAGCGAGTGCAAAGTGGGTACCCTGGAAGTTACGGGGGACCGAGTACACGAACCGAGCATAACCTCGCATAATTTCAACATGATGGAACTCTTGGTAGAGCAACATCTCCTTGTACGCATGTCTAAATATACATATCATTGAAATAGTAAACTCATTTTCAAGACTACTTCTATGGAACTTTTTCTCAAAGTTCACTTTCCTTAGACAGACACGGAGAATCTTAAAAATAAACAAATTTCTGCATAATTACTGTAGCTCACTACAATGATATGAAGCACCAAATCAAGGAATTAGAAACATTGTAAAAACACAAAATAAAAATATAAAATAAAAATACATTGAACCCGGATTAAAAAAAACAAAAAAAGCACCTCCATATCCCGAGATCTCATCCATCATCATTCCACCAGCACCACCACCACCACCACTACCAAAATCCTCTATGAGACTTGGACGGGATTTCATCAGGCCTCCCATACCACCAATGCCGCCAACTGAAACAAGAAAAGCAGCACAATAAAACGCACAGAATTAGCACAAAACAACACTCTTGAGGTAGTGCTGCAGCCTGAAAAGCTGAAAAAGAAGAAAAGCAGTTTAGACAGGTTTGTCAGGAAGCGAGCACGCCTTCCAGCCTTGTAATGAAGACTGGGCAAATGCACACAGCGAACTGCAGCCTCAAACTGCATAATACTCCGGCAAGAAGTAAATAAATTCAATCCAATTCAACACTGCCATCAAAATCCAACCCAAACCTTTCGTAGCACGGATGATGACTCTGAAATAAATGAAACATCAATTAGCACACAGCACTTAACTGAAGCCGTCTGAATATCAATGAAAGGCTAACTTTCCTCTAATGAAAGAATAACCAAAAGGTTACTTTAGGACTTAGGTGAACATAGTGATCAAAAAGACACGTCCAAAATAAAAGCAGGTAATCCCAAAAAATTTGTAATTTTGCCAACGACATTACATTCCACCTTTATAGTTTTTAACAACAGAAAAGCCAGTCTCCAAAATCAAATTAAAAGAGGGTCAAAATACACGAGAACTTTGAGCAAAACTTTTCGAGATTTCGAGCTAAAGCTAAGCTATAGCAATTTTGCGCTGGCTGCTACTGCACGAGTTTGGAGTATAACTTGTTTTATATCTGCACAGTAGGTTGGCAGTTATATACATACACTTTGTATCAAGCTCGCACAATTCAGTCTTAGCTTAGCATGTCGTACAGCTAGTTTTGTTTTTGTACGTAGAAAATCGCATGCAACATACAATATTAGCACAGTGCTAACTATCATCACTGATAGCAATGCCAGACTTAGAAATAGACAATAACTTTACCTTTGAATTACTTCATTGATTACAATGAATCAATTTTCAGTTATCTGAAGAAATTCGCCCCGCAACTTCGCTATACATAATCCAGATAAGGGGGCAATCGCACGTAGATACGGACACATTAAGTTAAATATAAAAACCGTAGGAAAAGACAGGAATTTCAGTAAGGTATGACGAAGTATATACTTTCGCTGAAAATAAGTCCGTGCAAAAAACTGAACACAATAAACTAGGACCATAATCTGCATTCTGTATGCCATCAGCCATAGCATTGCTATCCACCAGCAACACATTTTGCTGCGTACTTCGGCTTCACTATATAATCACTCTTATAGAACTAATTTCGCAAATAATCATTCAGCGAACTCAGATTTTAAAACTGAACCATGGCCACTACATATCTTCCAGAATGTAGTGTCCACCACTGCCAGAACGCGTCCCTTTATCGTTGTCGGCACACTTTCGATGTTTCTATGGCAACAACTTTGTTCGATGTAATAGACTATTCCTATCAACATTTCCTGTTCCTCTGGCATAAAGAATCCCACAACATAGATTATACTTTCCTATTGTGAAAACTCGCACATCGAATTCGGGCATTCCCACCATAAACCAACCGAAAAATGCTCGCTAAGTTTTTAGCAAACCTTCTAACGATATAAAACTGCTGTTGAAAAAAATTCCTTCCAACCGTGGAAGAAGCCAGCCTCGCTGAATTTCCCTACCAAAAATGTTGGTCTAGGAAAAAGCCAGGATATAATAGTCAGTTTGAAGTTGACGGCACAATGCGAACAAACGTCCCCATTCGATCTTGAGAAGCACATCATTTATTTAAGTGAAGCACACGTAGGTAGGTAGGTACTGCCACAAAACAAATCGAATCTACTTCAATGCCCTGTGAGCCGTGAAGTTAATCGAAATTTAAAAGGCAACTTTCTGCATTGTAGACCTTTCGTCAATTTATTGCAACAATCGAGGCAAACTTCGGCATTATGACGTACAATATGCGCCTTGTGAGGACCGGAAGATCACAAACTGTTATCTGACGGAAGCTTCCGCCCCAACCGGTCGCGGCGCACAACTTTACACAGCCATATACGCATAGCAGGGTACACAGTATAATTTCAAGTTTCACCATTTGTGCGGGAAAAGAGAGTCCAGCAACTCAATTTCATAATTATGTATGAACTAGATTCGTGTAGCTGAAATTGGTACTACAGGCGCAGAGATGCTCATGGAACTGTAGCACTGTATACACATGGACAAGATTTAATTTTCAGTGATCAGTGAAAATAAAGTGTTAAACAATCAACACGTAGCATTTCCTTTGCAAAAATCATATATAAAGAAGCGATTCTACGCGAGTCTAAGTTCGTGAAAATGCAAAGTATATGCTATGATTGAATTTACAATAAATGAGTATTAAATGTAGTCATTTGAATCGAATAAACCAACATGTTCTGGTACCCGAAACAACCTTTAAGAAGTACATAGAATTGAGTAGCCACAATTTTCAATGTCACAACTGAAATTCACATCATATCAAAACATTCCCATAACAGTTTTTGTACTACAGATTTTAATATGACGTGAATAAATTTAACTTTTTTAAATTTTAAACAATTCTAGAAATTAAAAGAAGAAAAATTTAGACATCTTACCCATCTCTGAATCATAGTGATTAGGATCACCGGGGATAGTCTTCACACGTGACAACTAAAACAGAATAAAAACAGCATCACCCAGAGTGTCAAAAAATACAATCAAACTGACTCTTACTAAGTATGTGACCTTTGTGATAATTCTGGATTTAGATGTTGCGAAATTAGGCATGATTTGACAGTTTGTTTTGTAGGCAGAAAAATCTCATCATGCCGGTTCAGAAAAAAACAAGAAGATTACCTTAAAAGCACTTTTGAGATACAAAAAATTTTGAGATATAAAAATAACAATTTCGCTTTCTATGGTATTAAGACTCAAGTTGGCAACTCAGGGCAGACTAAATGAATTAAAATTAATGAAAAGGATACTGCTGCTGTGAGTTATGACGTACATTGGCGTATTCGACTTTCAGCGCAGCATCCTGAGAATATGTCACATCCGTTGACCTGATGCTTGACCCGCCGTGCCTCGTTCATAGTTCTAAACTCCACAATGCGAACGAAAACAGAATCCTCCACGTGGATGGCCAGACGAACAACGGGAACAGAAGCGTTCGCAGACTGTTCGAATGGTTTTCTACAACATATTATATGTAAAATAAATAAAACTATACATACAGCAAAGTCATAGACAAAAGGGACCGTAGGTAATAGTTAAAAATTTTTGGGGACAATAAAAAAACGCTTGCCAAATTACCGTAGGGTCGTTGGCTAGAACTAGTCTATCAACAAGATACTCAACAGAGCTTGCTGGTTACTACACTTATACTATTAGGGGTGGGGGGTTAGGTTACCACGGTGTCACCTCTCACAACTCACTTCGTTGACTTTTCAGTTGCTACTGTTTCTGTACTAGTATTATACCGTAATCATGTTGCTGGAGGAACGCCGGATTTTATAGGATGTCTTCATAACATAAAATTAGCATTGTAAAGAGCTTTTGAGTATTAAAACTATTTTCTTTCTTTCTTTTCCATTTTATTGTAAAACGAAAATGTTCATCAAAACGCACCACAGTGACAGGTCTCAGTGGCTTCTTGATGAACATGACCAAACAATTGGACGGTTGCGCACACTCCAGTTTGCTGCAAAAAACGGAAATGAATGAAATCAGAAGACCAAAGTTCTGAAATCTCCTGTTCCCAATATTGAACTGAGCATTTTAAATGTATATAATTAAAAATTATTATTTATTTATTAATTATGCAATCAAAAGTATAAATACGAATATTGGATTAAAATCAATTCTCAACTAAAGCCTAAAGCCTAATCCAGTAACCAAAAACAGTACAGTGATTAATGGTCAACCATGGCTATGATAAACCTTCAGATTTAGGCCTAAGTTTTGTCCCCCCCCCATCACACACCATTAATTTTTTTACTTTATCCAATAGTCAGCCTTCATAACTTGCCACTTCAAAAACGTACTTTTCTCTTCTAATTCCAGGCAACTGAGTTCCAGTAATGTAAAGTGGATGGCCCGCAAGAAAGATGCCATTTTGCTGAAATAAAAACAGCAAAGTCGCCTGATAACTGTCTACACTGCAATGAGCCTGAGAAATCAGAACAGGGTTTTTTAATCGGACCTGCGTAAATTTTGCGTGTTTTTGTTTTCGAGTGCGTATTTTTAATTTCGACTGCGTAAAATTACAAAAATCGCTTCTCAACGTTATAAAAGCTATAAACGCATTTAGCGTCGAATTAATGCTGTTTTTAAGAGTTTTAAACAACGTTAAGAATCTTAGCTCGAGTTTAAATTGCGTTCTCTCTCTGTGGTGTAAGAGTAGGTATGAATGAATAGGTGACGAAAAATATATAGATACACAGGGGGCCTGGGGGGCGCAGCCCCCCAGAAGTTGAAGAAAATTTTAAATTTCGGAGTAACTTTGCTCTCAAAACTTTGACTTCTTTGCCTTGAACAGTATAATAGTTAAGCCAATATTTGGTTAGACAAATAGAGTTACTGTTCCCTTGATTGAACAAACACATATATAAGATTTTAATGTATATACTATACGTATATATCAAATCAAATAGAAAGAAAGCATCGCATGGTACACCGTGGGCTTAGGCAGAAAGTATAATCAACTGTAGACGAATGGAAAATGGAAGAGATATGCGGGGGGTCTGGGGGGCGGGAAGCCCCCCAGAAGAAGCCAGAGCTCAAACTACGGTAAATTGTCTCAAGAAATCAAT
>JASAND010010053.1:0-34110 GCA_030248195.1 Trissonchulus latispiculum
TGTTGGCCGATTCCTCTCCAGCAGGTTTTGGGTTTTTCTCTTTTGATTGTACACCTTTTAGTGCCCCTGGAGTTGTTCGTCCAGGGTTGCTGCCGCCGATTGTCATCGAGGGTGCTAATGTTGAACCTCCGCGTTTGCAGCCAGGCCCTCCGATGCAAACAGTTGCACAGTTAGCCCCTATTTGGTCGCGAGCTCTGCAGGAGGCGGGTTCTTCGGCTCGTCTTCCTCAACCGATTCAGGGGTTAGGCGCTATTCCGCATAGGGAGAGGCTCAACTTTGTGGACACGTTTTGGCAGCGTATTCCTTCGGTGGGCACTCCGTTGCAAATGGAATTGCTTCCACTGTTGGGACTTTCTGCAGCTGAACTGCAAGAACGGGTTGGTCATCCTCCGCCTTTCTATGCTTTTGAGGTCGCCTATCACACAGTGGGCCAGGGAGACACTCAGGTATTGGACCTGTTGAGGGTCCTCTTCCCGGGTGCCTTCGCTCCATCCCCTGTGCCAGGGGTGGAACATCCCACGTTTGGT
This sequence comes from Trissonchulus latispiculum, assembly GCA_030248195.1. Lineage (NCBI taxonomy): Eukaryota > Metazoa > Nematoda > Enoplea > Enoplida > Ironidae > Trissonchulus > Trissonchulus latispiculum. Next base: position 528 of record JASAND010010053.1, read on the forward strand.
ATGAATCTCTCGGCGGATCGTTCGCTATTTCAGCTGTCGCCTGCTCTACCTGGAGTATCAGCTTGGGAAGCGGGGATTCCATCTCGGTCCACTTCGGTGGGCCCGTTGGGGCATCAGCGACCCGCTGAGACGGTGTCTCGGCCTGTTTTAATGGACGCCCAATGTCAAATTTCATTTGCTACCACTCCACCTGTGGTTTCTGTTCAGCAAGTACCGCCGTTTCAGCCTCCGCAACCGGTGCTACATCCACCAGCGGCTACCATTCAGTGGCCGGCCACTCATGTTTTGAACCCGGTCTATCACCGTGTTGTGACTGATTTGGTTCTGGCTGATTCGGATATCGAGGGGTCTTCCACCTATTTGCATGCGGATCTGCCAAAGTATTTTGTTGATCCTGAAGACACGGTCTTTGAAGGAAATCCCCCGGTTGCCAATCCTCGGGACCGGCCAAAGTTCTTGAATGGGGCTGACCCGTACCGTATCTATCCGGGGGAGGATCGATATGGTCTTCCATTGGATAAGAAGGCGGGTACCCCACCTTTCTTGGGACCTCAACCCTTAGATCCCTGGGTTCGTCAATCAGTGGCCGAGCTTCTGGCGGTTTCGGATCTTGCTGTTCCGTTTCGCCAGTATGCCGATCGGTATTGGCAGTATGCGGAGCTTCCACCAGTACAGGCCATTTCGGGCTGTTCGGCTTTAAATCCGTACTTTGTACACACAATCGCCTTTTGGGACGAGTGGCTTCGTGGGCAGGCAGCTCCATTTGCTGTTCCATTTACAGCGCTTGATGAGTATCTTGAGGAACTGAACCGGCTGATTCCGGGGGCGCATGTGTCTTTTGAGACGCATCCTACCCCTGTTCCTCCGGGGTACGATCAACTCCGTATCCAACCTGAGCGTCCGGATTTTTGGCAGGCTACATTGCGGTTACCACCTTTGGCTCGGGAAGGGGTCTTGGTTTATCCGGGGATCGAATTAGTCGGGAAAGCCGCGCTGGAATCGTGTGCCAAAGTGGCCGCAATCGCCCAGCTTTACCCGTTCTTCTATATTTATCCATCTTTGTTTCGGTTTCAGCCTTTGCGTAAAATGATTGAAACTTGGACCAAAAAATCGAAGTTTTTAGAAAAGAAGGTTCAGGCGGTCATACAGGAGTCTCTTGCCCATGAAGCCATGCAGCCCGGTGAGGCCGAAAATTACGGCCCGGTGGTTCCCTTTTTTGGGGAACATATGGTGGCCTCCAACATGCATTACATCCCGGAAACCAATGAGCAGGGACATCGACCCTATTTAAAGGTCTATGGGCATGAACATCGTTTTTCTGAGGGGGGTTACCAACATCGTAAGACCGATTACTGGTTTTGTTTGCCTGAGCCTGCTCGCTACCTGGCCTCCCGGGGTTGCCCGTTTCAGGCTCTACAAGGTGCGAAGCATTATACCAGGGGCTGGTTCCACCATTCAGTTCCGTTTCGCCGTTTTTGGGAACATCCGAAAATCCATGTGCGAGCATTTGTCATGCTCGAGGTTATTCGTGCAAAGGCTCAAGTTTGCCCATCGTATCGTGAGTGGCTTGCATCGACCGGGGTCCGTCTCATTGCTGAGGCTTCCGATAATGAGTATTGGGGCATTGGCAAATCGCAAGTCATGCTCCAACATATGGGGCCCCAGGATTATGCACATTTGTCGTGCTTAAATCCTACTCCTGCGGCCCCCCATCAAAATTGGATGGGCAAACTGCACATGGTCTTGCGAAGCGAACTGTTTTCGGATCTACCTAACCTGGTTACGATAATGCGTGAAGAGCACCGCCAACAGGAGGTCAGGGCGGCTGAGGCTAAGAACGTTTAGGGAGCGTTGTTGTACGTTGTTGTTGTTGTTTGCAGCCCCGTGTATATGGAAATTTTCTTTAAAAATTTCTTCAGTGCCCGAGCTGATTTTCTTATAAATTTTGTTTATTTTTCTCGAGTATTTTACCTTTCCATGATGATCTTATGGGTCTTTCTCGTTGATTAAATTCCAGCCTGCGAAATTTCCTGCTGTGTTGTAAATTTTTGTCTCGTTTCTTGTTTGCTCGGGCACATTTGATATTTTGTGTATTTCTATTTACTCACCGTCTGGCTAAAGGAGTTCTGGGGTGGGCGGCTCGCTTTGTTGACCTAAGACTGGGACACGGAGTGAACCGTTCCCCCAGACCCTTGTTTCTTATCTTTCTACATCTGACTAGTATCTAACAGTTTTCGAGTCTTCGCCGTGGTGTGGGTCTCCAAAGGTCGTTACCTAAAACTGGGTCGTCTTTGGGTACTCACACCGCTGCGACCATGCTGCAGTTGAGGGGCTCTTGTGATGTATTTTGTCTGTTTCTGCATTTATTCCATGGCATTTTTTCTTCGAGTCTTTAATTTTTGTGCTTTATGCTTACTACTTTAATTTTTGTTTGTGTTTAGGTGATGGTTTTCTTGTCGTAACCGGTCCCCATACCCCCATTCTGCGCCAGGCGTGCCCCACGATGGATGCTGAACGGGAGTTGGACTTTGTTGTTGCTGTTCTGGTTCATCTGGACTCTCACCCAGACTGTAACCCCGGTATTCCAGACGGTGAACTGTTTCTGTTGTGGCCACTATTTGCATTGGATCTGACTGTAAGAAGGTGGCTCTATTTGCCTCCGCTGTTTTCTGGACTGCTATCTGGTCCTCTGCTTTCTGTTGGGGCCTGATTTTTCTATCTTTGGTTTGGGCCACTGATCCTGGCCTTAGTTTTCTGTGGGGTCTTGGCTAGTCCTTTGACTGTTTACCGGGTCCTGATCATATCCCGGTTCTCTTTTGGCCTCCTTGCTGGTTTGGCCAACTTTCTATGATGGGCTTGGCCGTTTCTAAGTCGGCTTTCCGGTGTGACCATTTGTGGCCGATGGTCCTGTTTGGGTTGATTTTTGTCTGGTCCGGGTTCTTCCATCTGGACTCTTTCTTCTGTCGGGTCTGTTCCCGGTGTCTGCTGGAACTGTCCTGATTCTCCCATTGTGAAGTTGTGGATTGTGTGCACGCCTTGGACGCTTGGTTCTCCCCTTGTTGTGTACGTGTTGTGAATTTTCATTCCATTTTTGTGCTTGTCTTTGTGAAGTATAATAAACAGGGGGAGGGGTTTGATAATCTATGCTGTTCAGTTAGGGAGGGTTCCAGTCTATTTGTTCCCCAGTTTCTTTTTGTTTCGGGCGCTCCCTATTATCTGTGCCTATTTCTCTGGTAGCTATTCACTGGTAGCTTGTTTTTCTTGTTGGCCATGTTTTGCCATTTACTAGTTTGCCTTATTGTTTTGCCTTTAATCTTTGTTTTTATATTTCTACTGATTTTTGTGTTTATCTTATTCCCTATGCGTAATAAACCGCTAGCAAGTTTCTGTATTTGTTGTTTTCTTATAGGACCTTAGTTGGATTTCTTCCGTGGGGTTTGTATCTGTGGGGCTGGGTCCTCCGGTGGGTAGTGTCCTCGTTGTACTCTGCTCTTTCTGTCTGTTCGGCCTTGCGCGTGGGGGTCCATACGGGTGTCTAGTTGTGTTGTTTTCCAAAAAGTATGCAGTCGTTTCTCAAAAGTTGTCAAAAGTTGTCAATTGTTTCGTTTTGTTTAGTCGTTTGTTTCGTATGTTTGTTTCGTCTGTCCAAAACTGGTTTAGTGTTTAGTTTCGGTCACAGCCGATATAGTTTTACCCAGTCTAAGTCCGAAGTGTCAGCCCGGACTCGTCTGTGAGCCGCGTAGTTCGCAGGCCAATGGGGATCGTCTGGCTCCATTTTTACTTTAGCTAGTTCTAACAGTCTGTTTTATCTTTAAAATTACTACTTGGAGCTCCAAAACTAATGTAATCCATAATGTAATCAATACTAATGTAACTAAAACCATTGTCTAATATTTTGTGGCACCCGTATTGATCGCCGCGCGGGGGGCCGGCGGCGGAAAAGAGGGGGTATTTTGTGGGATATTACCCATTGGGGTACTGATAGCTAGCTGCGCAGCAGCGCAGCACTCAAAATTATATGTTGTGCTAGCTTCACACATGCGATGTAAAGTATACTTTATTTGATGGAATCAGACAACTTTGAACTATTTCGATAATTGTTTCATGAATGATAAAAGTGATTTCTTTTGGGCTAGCTACACGAGTAGCACAAAGTATATAAAAACGAGAAAAGTGTAGGTCCAGTCAGTTGTAGTTGCAATTGTGGTTGTCGTCGGGGAGTCAGATAAATTGGGGGTTGACTTATTGGGTTGGAGCCGTTTTGGCTGAGTTTAGGATATTGGGAGAGAGTAACGTCCTCCCCTCTACTGTGTTTATTCTACTGTCGTGCTCTCTGACTATTTTATAGCGATTTCGTATATTTGTTGAAGAATTAGTATGAGTCTTTGATGTTTAGTGTAATAAAGTCTAGCGGTGTTCAAGTCTATTAGATCTAGGGACGGTCGCTTAGGGCCCATAGATAATTACTCTCCACTTGTATTTGCTAATTTATAACACTCTCGCTCCTTCTCTCATATTCGGCTAGGACTTAACATCACACACTGAACTCTTACTTGCAATCTTTACTGGAGTCCGACATTAGTTTATTACAGAGGTACACACATAGTACTTCACAACGGTGTGCCCCACAACGCGCCGTTGAACACATGTTTCACTGTGCACGTTGTGGGTCACACGGTGTCCCACACTATTTTATTGATGCAATTATGAGTATATTGTAATACTTGCCTAGCCAAAATATTAAAATCTTCTCTACGTTAAAATTTAGCAAAAACAAGGAAATGCGCCCTGGTTTAACCAACTAATTTTTGAACTGCCGTGAACGTGTCAACAATTAAGCCTATTAGCAAAGCTGGCCGAAACTTTAGTCGAAAAAACCAATCTTCGGTAACATATGGGGCTATTACGTATTGCTAGTCCAATTAATTGGCTTAGTTCCTTTACCATTGAAGCCGCCTCATCAAGAGCTTTTGAACGATGTACAACATGATAGGTTTCCCTGAAAGTTAGAAAATTTCTTATGTTAATTTTAAGTGTTCAATAGCAGCTATAATTAGCTTAATTACCACATTATTGTATATTAAAACAATCGTCTTCGTAAGAGCTATCCAATGCAATTACAAATAACGAGATTGGAAAAACAACGAGCCTTTTCTGTAAACAGTTAGGTTAATAGGTGACATTTTAGCATAGGTGACAAAATAGTATACGACACCGGCCAACAACTGGCTGTTTTACTCCTTTTACCACAAATCTGGGATAGATCTGGGATTGAGGATAGAACATACCGACCAACCCAAGAACCTTCGGCGTTGCGGTCTACCGCCAGCAAAAGCTCAGCTTATCACACAAAGGGTGAGTCAACCCATACGTGTGCTGGGGGGGGGGTTCGGGGGGGGTTCACCCCCCCCGACCTGAGCTCACCCCCCAGAGGGGGCCCACACCCCCAGAATCCGGATTTTCCGGTAAAAAAACCGGAAAAATCCGGTTTTCGGCGGTTTTCGGCCGCCCTTCACCCCCCCCCCCCAAATTTCCCCTCCTGCACATGTCTGGTCAACCAAGAAGGTAGTAAGCTAGTGTGTGGTCTCAATTCTCATTACTGCATTTAGCTTTATCGAATTTAGGTTTTCAAATTTTCGCATCATCTCCATCGAAGCTTTGTCTCGGGGATCTCTGTCTGTCGAGTGAATATCGATCAGAGAATCGAACATTGAAGCCTAGAAAATGTGATATATATATATATATATATATATATATATATATATATATATATATATATATATATATATATATATGAGTAACAAGCTTTACATACGCTTGGGTTATTAGCATGGCGGTATACAGTACAGAGAAAGTCCTGTCGTTATATTGAAGATCACGTCAGCGTGATGCTACTCAGACTGTTGACATGCGCTGTTAATAAGTTCAATCAATCTTTTAATTTCAATTCAAATTTTAAGTAAAACAACACTGCACCTTCCAATTCGACAAATACAGCCGTGTCTACTGAGCTGCTGTTTAGGTAACAAGTAAATAAATAATGTCCGTAATGCTGTTATGTTTTGGTGCCCATTTGATCCTAGTGCAATTGCTGGCGCCAAACTCAACCAGGTTGTAGTTGAAGTAGTAGAAGTGATCCATGATGGGGTCAGCCAGCACATTCTTACTCTGCATGATCGTTTCATAGCTATTGGAGCAGGTCCGATCCTCGTTGATCGGCGGTCCCCGACAAACTCGATAGGGCTGGTTCATATCTCGTCCGTAGAAAACTTCGGTTCCGTGATGATAGGGAGAGTACTTTTCCTGGGTACAGCCCTGAAGACCTGGGACACACGGTGGGACGTGAGGAACGGAGTCCACAGTGTGAACCACTCTCCAGCTATCGGGAACAAAACGGTCAAAGGTCACGGCGAACTCATAGTTACCCACTCTAGGCTGTCCGAAGGTGTAGAGACTTAGTTTTTTCGTTGACACCAACTTTTGTCCAGCAATCTCCAGAGCGACTAGTGTAGCCAAAGCACCGCCCAAAGAGTGGCCGGTAACATAGACCTTGTAGTCGGGATGTAGAGCCAAGATATCTCTGAGAGTGTAGTCGATTTCTGGCCAAAGTCTCTGAAAACCGTCGAAGAAATAGGGATGAACGTAGCCACCCAGCCAGTGTCGCTTCCAGGCGGCGACTGACAGAAAAGCCTCCGTGAAAAGCTCCTTTGGAGTGTCAGTGCCCCGCAGAGCCACAACTACCGATTTCATTTCGTCTGACGCAGCGACGTAGCCAAAATGAGAGTTTCCGTAGACGTCCCTGTCTGTCACCACTTTGGCCTTAATCCTAAAGCTGGGTCTCCTAAGTTTCATACAAAGCTCGGGAAAATCACCATAGGTGGCAGCTGCAAATTGTGCCAGATATCTGGCCTCTTGTTCGTCGTACTTAGGTGGGACCGCCACTTCACTGCATTCTGATTCAGTTAGCTGCAGCAGTTCATCTTCGCAACCGCCGTGCTGTGTGCCAACTTCGTAGCACTGCTGATCCGTTGAGCACCATCCGCAGGTGGCAGCACCGTTCGATGCAGCACTGCAACTGGCACAATCTGTTGCTCTGCTGCATTTAGGCTGAGGTGGATTGTATCTTTTAGAATCCAACAATTTGACTTTGGACGTTTCTCGGAAGTTGTCCAGCTGTCTGTGACACCCCAGAACATTGACGAGACAAAGAGAAATCAGCAGCAACAGCCGGATTGCATGATTTTTCCCAACTTGCATTTCGGGTTCTACTTCTGAAACAAAATTAGTGTATTTGGATTAGAAACAGGTAGGATTGGATACGGTTAAAATTGACTTTATATCAGGAGATTTTTGTGATTATCAAAGGAAGATTTGAAATGAGGCGCTATGAAAATCCAATCAGTCTTGTATGACTGCGAAGTATTATAGGATAACTACAGTAGCACCGTCTTTAACGTTGTGCAACAACCGCACACTCTTACTTGATTGTAATGATAGCTTCTAAAGTGGGTGGGACGGTTTTCACAGAACTGTTTTCATCAACTGATGCAGTACAAGACTAATTCTAATTATCCAGTGACATTAACTCAATCTGCTGTGAACAAGAGGAGTAGCGATTTTCCACATTTGTTACAGTTTTCTCCAGCTTGTGACTATAACGTTTAATCGTTTCAGAGCTGCAGAGCTGTTTGTTACACGTTACCTGTCGGGTATTAGTGTCGAAAAATGTAACGCTGCCGCAACCCGGTCAAACCATTTGAACGTTGGTTGAAAAAACTCCCAGCTAAATCAAGACAGATGAACATATGTAGTTTCATATAGTTTACGGTAGGCTGTAGGAATGTAAACCTGCTGTATCACAGTTTGTCGCTGTTTAAAAATGGAACAATCAAAGCTTATTCAACTTTGATCATCACTTCTTAGTCCCTAACTATATGATCAACAATCAATCACTGAATAAATCCACCTGAATATTCGAGATAGTGCTGGTTCTTCATTTGTGTACGAGTAGGTTCTGTTGAGCGGTGCCCTTTTAGCTTCTGAATAATCTTGATAATAATCTAATAATATAATCTTTAATAATATATGAAATATAAAAATAGTATAAATAACATAGAAGGAGCACAATACAAAAACGAGTAATGAGTTCTGTTATAAAATATTTAAATTTGAAAACGTCAACATTTCTTCATCCTGTCTGTTCTTTATTTCTGCTTATATCCGCCACCTCCACCTCCACCTCCTCCGCCTCCTCCAAAGCCTCCACCGCCACCTCTTGGTGGGCAGGGACAGTATTGGGCATCCGGCCCGGGACCACCTGGGCCTCCAGCCGGTCCGGCTTGACCTGGACCACCCGCCTTGCCATTGTCACCTGGCGGGCCATTGGGACCACGGGGTCCCGGAGGTCCACTGCCGCCCTTGCTCCCTGGCTTTCCCTGCTGACCCTGTGGCCCCTTCAGTCCGGGTTCTCCCTTTTCACCCTTTCCACCTCTTCCTCCGGATCCATCATTTCCGGCCGGTCCAGCCGGGCCAGGTCCACCATCAGCGCCAGGGCCACCGTCTGGACCGGGCGGTCCGCCCTGGCCTGGTTGTCCTGGATTTCCTGGTCGACCGGGCATACCAGGCATTCCCTTCATACCGGCAGGACCTGCAAAGCAGCAAAAGTAAACACCTTAATTTAAAACACTTCAAATTCAACTGAAACTTGTGGACATGCTGGGATAATGTAGAAAAACAAGTCAGGAGAAAACAAATAAAAATTGAACTTGATAATACATACTACTTACTGAAATACAACTGATACTATGAAATGATTCTACAGTAGTAAGTATAAAGTATACCATAATACAAATTTTGGTTGATTTGAAATACTTCAAATTTAGCTGAAACTTTATGGAGTTAATTGACTTAGAGTGCAATTAGTTGACGTCTTAGGAACGGAAATTGAAACCCGATAATTTGACAGGTAATATTTTAACGTAAGCTGAAGTGGAAAGGGATTATATACCATTGGGCCCAGGAGGTCCGGGTGCGCCGGGGTCGCCCTGTGGACACTCCATGCACTCCGGCATTCCGTGCATCTCGCCCTGCGTGTCCTCCGCGTCCTCACCAGGAGCCCCGTCCGACCCTGGATCTCCTTCCTCTCCCGGCTCCCTGAAACAGTCAACAATTTACATGTATTGAGTGAAATATTGATTGATTAGCTGGAACATCAGCTCGGGTGAGGTGACTAAAATATTGATATATAACAACATGAAAGCCAGAACGTGTATAGAAAAAGCACTGGCAGACAACCAGGTTAAATAGCGTAGAAAGAAAGTACTACATGTTTTCTTTTTGTAACAAATAATTGATCACTAGTCGTTGGTTATAGTAAACCTTTAAATGTTTACCCAGGTTCACCGGGAATACCAGGCGGTCCAGGAGGACAAGCAGTTGATGAATCACAGCCTAAATTGGAAAAAGAAATAACAGAAACAAAGAAGGAAAGCCATAACATAACACTATAACACACATATATATATATAATATATATATATATATATACATATACATATCTATCTATATCTATATATATATATATATATATATATATATATACACATATATAATTGAGTTCGGCTAGAGTTTATACAGTTATCTGTCAAACTTGACTTTCTACTTGATTTGCATTGCTTTGACTGCTATGATTATCCTTATGAGCCTAGCAAAAATAAAAACATTGTTATCTTAGTAAACTATTTAAGTTTTTCTGCTGTAAAAATAAAATTAGTGTCTATAATGCCTTAATGGAGTTATGTATATATTAACACTAAAACACGTACGACACATTCCAGAAGAGACTCCTGCCCCGACCGCTCCTGCTCCCCCGCCTCCGCCGCCTCCTCCTCCTCCTCCTCCTCCTGCTCCGCCGCCTCCTCCACCACCAAATCCTCCGCCTCCGCTTCCTCCACCTCCACCTCCATAGGCTTGGCGAATCATCCTCGCTTCAGGATTGGAATTCAGTTCCGACAATTCACGCCATGCCACGTCTGATAACTTCTGAAAATAAATAAAGACAGCGACAATGAGCTAAGGTAGTTTGGTAGAATTCTAGTGCTAACGATGTCATCTGAACTAAAAATTTCAGATAACTTGATTATCTACCTTTCTTATTCGTTCCGGATGTAGTGGGAAGACAGCTAAATCCTAAATATCCAAAAGGAGAAGACCTTTGACGGTAGCTGACTACATTTGAAAGGGGTTAGAAGTTGGCAACAACCAACCTTAAATGAGTCCATGCGTGAGTCCAGATCAGCCCAGATGCTGGAGATCTCGGCGAAGAGCATCGGAACGAAGAAGACGGAAGCGAGAAGGGTGAGAGTGGAACAACCCACAGCCAGAAAGGCCATCCAGCGAATCCCTTCCATGGTCCAAAAACGATTGGAATAGGAAACAGTAGACTGACTGCGGAGGATAGAACCACCACGGCAAGGAAGTGAGAACAAGAAATTGATGCTGGGCTGGTGAAATCGAGTACCTTAAGTACTCTTTGAGCTGACACCATCCTGTCAAAAATTAAGATTAGGGTTGATCAATTAGCATAATTTTATTTCGGTGTTAAACCGATTTATTATCCTGGTTTCACAGGTCGGGCAGATTTTACTTTTCGTTCGCTATCACCAAGTTTAAAGTGGAAAACTTCCCTTTCTTTTTGTTTTCTCAAATTTCTTACAAAATGATTTTTGTCAAAAATTAAGCAGGTGGTCAGAAATTAGAGCAGCGGTCTAATCTTGCTATAGTTTCGTATTTTGGCCGTCAGAATCAATTGTAGTGAAAACCAGTGCGTAGAAATATTTACTGTGATTGAATAGGGTTCTTCAAAAACCTGAAACAGTTCTTGTGTGGAAAGTGAAGGAAAAGTTACACTACAAATCAGGTTTACAATTACCTGTCGGAAAAATTTAAAATCTCTAAATTTAACTGTCAATTCTCTTAATGACTTTATTTTGACAGTATATATTTGATGCTATTTCATTTAGAATCCACCATCCGTGTTCAAATTATACGTTTTGAAAGCAATGTAATAATAGTAATAATAATAATTGATTTTTCAGTGCTTAGTATGTAAGGTTCTATAAAACTTCCTCGTACTTTGTCGGATAGATAACTTTCGCGAAAGAAATCCAAAGTGGCTGAAACTTTCAGGACTGATTTCTTCGATGTTCCTGAACAAGTGTGAGACAATTCTGGAGTCTGTGCGAAAGTTTAGAAAGTTGGATTTTTCGTGGCGGCCTCAGAAACTGATTTGGACACCGGAAATGTAGTATGTCTTAATCTTTTGAAGTTAGTTAATTAGTTAGTTAGCTAATTTATTCCAACTAATCAACACCATGAAAACATTGAACAGTAAACACTAAATAGCTTACCAATACAATTAATATTTTATTGGAATAAGTGGGATAGAGGGGGGTGGACCGGTTAGTCAGCTACTAATCCCTTGCCCTTGGGGAATTTAAGAAGCGAAACATGAGAAAGGCGGTTTTTCAGTAAAATTAATGACTCTGCCGCGCTGCGACTACACTGTAAAAATATTGCATAAGTTATCTATTTTTCTTAGATAGAAAATTTCTGACATCCCAACTAATTAGATACTGTTATCTAATTTTCTAGATTTTCAATCAATCCCGAAATAATAGCTAACTGATATTTTTTATATCTGATAACTGTTTGTAATGAAGTGGCTAAGATTAGGCTCCAATTTTTCTTTCCAATAGAATTCAGTTCCGCTACGGTCTAACAAGATGCTGACTCTGGGTGACAACCACTTCGAGTACACGGAAGGTCGGCACGTTTATCTGGAAGATAAACTTAGGCACTGGACTCTCAGAAGGTGATGTATCCAAAACTGAGAATTCCCTGCGGCCAACCTGGATTGGGGTCTTGATCGTGAGTCCGTTTGATAGGGGTAGAGCTTCTGCTGATATCGATAGCAAGCGGGGTCGACACTTGCTTTCCAGAGGATAAGTAGGTTCAGTAACAACGAACTCTGCTGAATAGATCTTGATTGACAAATCAAGATCAAGAATTGATGACTGATGTCTTTGTAGGGCCCAAGGGGTCAGATTATAATAGCTTACTTGTTCAGGGGTCGAATCCGATTCCAATGTCTTGCTCAGGATTTGGTGCCTTAGTTCCCAAAACTGTCTACAAGGCACGGCAGTTTATTGATACTTACAATAACACTAGGTATAATGACAATAGTGATGCGTACAGACACTAGTAAAACTATGAATAATGATAATCGCAGTTTACAGTACAATTTGATAATTATCAGCAACACTACAATAGTTTGCCAGAGTTGCCAGTACTCAATTTACCCAAATTAGTAAGTATTGATAGGGACAAGGTTTTGACTCTTTAACTCAGCTCAACTAGTTCTTTCTTTCTTCCTCTTGTCGTAATCTACCACTAAACTCTACTGTGCAGTCCCTATATGCTTGTGCTTGGGCTTTAAGTTAAAACTCTTTATCCGTCCTCCTTACCAAGGACAATTTAAACCAATAATAATAAGAGCTACATAACATGTTAAATTAACTAAATTAAGGATGTTAGTAGTACAAGTTCTGGTCTTTGGGTGAGCCCGAAATGCTAGTAACAATAGCACTTTCGGATGCTATTCGGTCACCGAGGGATACACAAGGGTCGGTCCGGTTGGGGGTTTCCTGGAATACGGTTATGGGATTAGTACAAGTATTCAATTTAATCTCTCCCTTAATCTTCTATTCTAGTCGCTGCTAATCGTTGCTGAGACTTAGGCAAGAGAGGTGGGAATCTCTATTCCCAGTAGGGTGAGAAGAGCGGAAAGCAGCATTTTAAACTGGGTTTGAGTTCAAGAATATAAAGTTCGGATTTTTCAAAATGCAACGAGGTTCAGGTATTCAGGCTTTCGGTGCAACTCCCAAACTGTCTCTGCCTCAAAAGTCTACGTCAGGCTCTGTCACAATTAGAGCACCTACTCTGAGTTCCAAAACAGTATCTGAGTTCCACCAATAATCTGATTCCGACTGATTGACACTGGCTCTTCGGCCTTCCAATAAGCACAATACTGACCTGACGAAACGATCCTCAATTGACTATCCAGAGACAGAATTCGGCTAATTCAGGCAGGAGATCTGTTCTCGTCCGCACCTGAATCAGATGGGTTAAAATCCATTAGTACACGTTATAGGTGCGGGATTCGAACCCAGCAACCATTACTTACACCTTTGGCTTTCTGAACAAGAATAGACTTATGAACTTGAGTTTGTTGTACAAACTTGAAAGTTTGGCGAAAATGCCGTAATTTTGCGTAGTTTTGACAATATCACTGTATTGGGAATTAATTTTAGGGCGAATTACCATTTTTCGGACAATTTCTTGCATTCTCGTGCAAGAAATTGCAGTTACAACATGATTTCGCCTTGCACATCCTGCTCCTGTGCAATTCAAACTAGAAACGTGAAATTGAGGCTATTTCAAGCCTTTTCGAAACGGGCAGATATTCATCTGTCTTGAAGCGCATACTGTTACTTTGTTCAGGCGTAATTGAATCTAGGGCCTTTCGTTTTCCAGGTCTGAACGAGGAAGGTGACAACTTCCTGCTTGTTGCAAATATTAACTAATTAGAAAAGAGTTGACACACAGATTTGATACACGTGTAATAGCTAGATTTGGGACCTCCAATTTCCCGGGTCCCAAACGAGGAAGGTAACAACTTCCTGCTTCGACAAGCGTCAGACTTCAGAAACTGGTTAAATTCTTGAACCTTGGCAATTTTACAACTATTGGAAGATGGTTTTGGTAAACTATTCATAATACTTACGTAGCTATCTGTTATTTCCCTTATTTCAGGTACACTGTTGATTACTACTCAGTATTGACTAAAGTTATTAATTCATCGATATTATTACGATTTGTGAAGGGTTGTTATAAAGTAAATTTGTAATGACTATTAGCTGAGCAAGGTTGCGCTTTTATCCTTGCGTAATGCTGTAAGACAGAATTTCGCTAGATTTGTCCTTGAACACAGGCACTGACATGAAATGGTGCCAGACCGTCATTGCGGTCATAATTATGAACGAAATCTGGGTTGAATATGACTGTATCAACTGAAAGTGGCAATAACAACATGTACCGGCCTCGAACTAAAAGAGGTGACAACTGTCATTATTACGAGTGAAATATAAGTTAAATACAGCTAATTTGACTAAAAATAGTAACACTGATGTGTATTGATCTCAAACTAAAAGAAACGATACTGAAAGCTTAAAAACTACCTCCCTTATTGGTCTTACGTACTATTCTCATACGTTTTATACGGAAATTGCGAAAACAACAGTTTTTAAACAGATAATGCATTAATTTTGGCGTAAAAATCAACTACTGGAGAGATTTCCTTCATGCGATTCGTCCGCACTCTTAACAAAGAGTGGCCTACGCGGACGAATCGAGGATATTCCTTTTTCCGACTGATAAGGATCTAATGCGGGGTCCCCGTGACCCTAGATCCCTCGGTCAGAACCTCAATTGGCATATTTTGCTTTTTTGGACTTAAACCTAAATTACCCACATAATCCTGCATTCACGGGCTTCCAAACATGCACACAAGACTTATCCACTAGAACTACGTTACCTACTATTATTTTCCTGCGTACTATGTGAATCTTGATATAATTTTGGTATTTCACACATGCTAGATGTACAGTCAGTTATCACGTATTTACACTGTCACATTCCTAATTATTGTTGTCAGCCGCACTACCTAAACTTGCAACAATCACATATACAATACTACATCACAGATAACTGAATACTTAGTTACGTAATCCTATTTCTTAGCTAAACAAAGTTCATACAGCATTTGGACAATTATTGGGATAACTACTTAAGGATCATTTATATCGCACTCATACACCACTTATACAGACACTTGAATTGTCAACCAACGACAGTTATGCTACATTCATACTGCGTTTACACATACATTCAGACTGCTACTTAAGAAACAGTTATACTGCATTCATACCGCATCCATGCCTTATTCAGACTAGAATACACTCATATTAACCTTGCGTACGTTTATTCACCTGAACCACAAATATACCTCTTTCCTGCCTATTACCTGAGCACTGTTCACTTCTGGCAGAGCTCACAACCCTATTCGGACGGAAGGAGTTTACGCGAGTTACCCCATACAAGCACAATCACAGACGCTGACATACACGCACAAATACACACTCAAACATACGATTTCTTAACTAGCTACTGCCTAACTAATCCTAACTACAAACATGGTTATATTAGCAATTTAAACAAAGCCTAGTTCCAAATACATTTACTAGTCTAATTTCTTAGCTATTATATCAAACATATCTTGATAATATCAATTGCTACTTTGAGGGAAAACTGGTTGAGATTTTGGTGCGAGTTTTAGGGTCTTAAGACCCGACTTATAGCGCAGAACTTTGGGAACTTTGTAGAAATTTGCGGAGAGCTTTAGAGTTTAGAAAGCCACGTGAGTAATGATTGCTAAGCAACCATTACTAAACAAAACTACTAACAACAATTAGTTTAACTACTGGGGAAGCCGGTCATTCCCCGCGAAACGCTTGATTATTAATTATTTAAAATGACAGATTATAAGACAAGCGATTATTTTAGGACTCCGTTTTAAAACTCATTTCCCACTTTTGGTAACCTATTATTTTTCAATACCGACCTACAGCAAACAATTACAAATTACAGACAATGAATTTTTGAGGCTTAACAAAGCCGTGACAAAACAGCAAGGCCGGCAGCTCCTAGTTGCCGGCTGTGGGGTAAATATTCCTATTACTAAATTAATATTCTAAGGTCGTAGCAAAGGGACCCTCTAGCTCAAACTCAGGGGTTGGGTCCCCACTTAATAATCCCGAAATCTACTTTGAAAACCCCAATTTTAGGCCAAAAGGGCCCAGTTAAAAAATGGTAAAAATCATGGTCGTGGCTTGACCGAAAAGTGCAAATAAAAGAGAATAGAAAGGAAAAGATAGAATAACGAGGGGCGAAGGTCAGCAAACCTCAATAGCAAGAGAGTGTCGGATATAAAAACAGAAAAACAAAAGTAGGGGCCATTCTCAAGACCTCCTTCAAACAGGAGGGGTTTACATGAGTTGCCCCTTTATTTTAAATACTAAAATAATAATGATAATAGTAATAAAGAATAAAATAAAAGTGGCCCGAAGGCCCACGCATGCTATGGAACTAAAGATCTGGCCTTAGGCCCAATTTTCACTGGTTAAAAATGGGGCTTTCGTGGCCCAAAAATGCATAAAAAATTTGGTCCGAAGACCCAAAAAGCATATCACAAAAATTGGCCCAATGGCCTAAAAAGAGACATAAAAAAGTTTGGCCCGAAGGCCTCCAAAATTGTGGCCAAAAGGAGAAGAACCCGGCCAGAATATGGCCGGGTATAACAAACTCATCTGGCCTCTAAAAATTAGTGTTTGAGTGAAAATCTCAATTTCTTTTCTCTGACCAGTGTGGGTCAGAGAAAAGTCCCTAAGCGTCCTAACCAGGGAAAGTGCGTTTGAATTCCCCATGCCATGACAATGGCACTGGAGACGCACTGCGAGGGGAGGGGAAAGCAAGCTCTCTCGGCTGCAACTCAACGAACACTGACTGAAATTGAAAATTTTGGGGTCGAGCTGACAGTTTTGCTGACAGCTCGATGACAGGTCATTAGTGAGTTTGGGTCGGACTTTTCCTTTGATTTTAAGGCAAAGCTTCTAGAAGGTTCTGGAACTTTCTAGAAGCTTGCCACCTTTTACACTTGGGGCGCAGCGGCGGGGACAGCTAGCTGGCCACCGACGGCCAATTAATGAGATTTTAAAATTATTGCCCTCCAACTGACCCTTTTTTGATATATTTTGGGTCCTGAATTCTAGCAGAATTTTGGAAAACTTTCTTTAACACATAAACGCAACCAAAGGGACAATTTTACTAAATTTTAGAACTTTGACTAATTGTTGCACGAATTGTATAATTTTCCAGGGATTATAAATTACATAATTACCTAATATATACCTACGTACATTGTCCTAGCTACTTATTATTGTAATGTTATTATTAATAGGGGGCAACGGCCCCCTTCTTGTCATGGCTCGGGCTGAAAACTACGTTAATTTCATTTTCCTCCTTGCTGGCTTTGTCTTCGGCCAAAAGCTCAAGGAGAAGACAACTGTTGGGCCCTAAAAGAAAGAGGCCCAACAAGAGGAAGAAAAGAGAAGAGGGAGAAAAGGTTTGACTTAAGTCAAACCAAAGCAAAACCTTTTTAAAACACTCCTTTTTGGAGTGTTAAGATTATGACACAAAAAACGTAATCTTGCTAAAAGACATTTTTAAGTATAACTTTCTTAATTTTTGGAGTTAAAACGTCGGGTTTGGATTTTTGAAATCAGCATCAATTTCATATGAGCCCAAGTCATGTTTCGGACCAAAATTGTCAAAATTAACTAATTAACACCTAATTAATAATAACTATCAGTTATCACTAATTAACCCTATCTAACTACGTATTTAGCTATTTAATGCCTAGCACCGAACCATCTTCCAATATTCGTCATTTTTAGCGTAAATTTCCACTTTGCAGGTAACTTTACGACCAATTTTCAGCTTAATAGACTTGTAATTTCCTATTACAAGTCAATGACTTCCTGCTAATTCATGTTTAGTCAATGAAAAACGTGCAAAGTGGTGAAAAAGGGCCATTCTTGGCTCAAGTTATGAGTGACAACTCATTAATACGCTTAAGATTAGTCAAACTGTCAATATTTTCCTTCGTGGGGAGTAACAACTCACTAATTTTCTTTGAGATTTATCAAGATACTGCCATTTAAGGTCGAGTGGAGTGACAACTCCGGTTATTAGGGAATAGGTGACCGAATTAACCCTTCGTTTACAACTGCTAGATTAATATTGTTAGTAGTTTATACGTTGATTAAACTAAATTAAGCTTAGAACAATAATTGAGACTAGAATTCCGACCTAATTGAGTACAAACCTTGAACCTCATTTAAGAATTTCCCTTAATTTTGAGTACTACACAACTCTGGCTCGGCAAACATAGAACAGTTTGTACAATTAATGCTTGGACATTATTAAATAATTACATTCCAGATTGATGATCGTTGATCTTCTTCATAAATCCATTGCATAGGACTCCTTCTTCGCTGATAACCTAGTTGAGACGACTTTTCGACCATTTTTTGGTTAATTTTCGGATCATGTTTTACTAATTACACGTTCTCTATTTTTCTTGAATGACAACAGTGATCATCAAAAAATAGATAACAGCTAGGAAATTTTTTTACAGTGTACTTGTGACTGTGAATCCAGTGAATTCCAAATTGGACCTACAGGATTTGTATAACATTATTTACGTATATCCAAATTACTCCTTTTAATGGTTAGTTTCAACGGATGTCCCCTTCTGCCATCATACAAGTTCAAATCAAAATCATAGAGGCATCAAGATCAATCAAACCATGCAATATTCTGTATACTAAAACTAAGTCCTTAATAATCCTGCGTTCTTCAAGAAACGCCAATTTAAGGTGCTGGTATCCTTTTGTGCAGTGCTTTTGTGGTGATTTTGAGGGGATTTTTTGCAACGCTATAACTTTCACAATTTTGGGAGTTGGAAAGAGCTTTATACATCGTTTTAAAGCTTATAATCTGTACATTCATATGAGTTTATCAAACTAGCAAAATTAGCAAAAAAATAGACAAATTTTCTCACATGCTGACATCTGACAGGCGGAATATAGACCAAAAATTTTTGAACATCGATTTCTCAAAACTGTAGAATCGGCCAAAATTTCTTCTTGTGCCATGATATGAAGGACGTGTGGGCCGAGGGACATTTTTTTGGATTTGGCTCAACAAGACTCAATACTCCAGAAAATCCGGAATATGTGCGATGACACGAAATTTAGCAAATTTGTATTCAGTTTTCTCGCAACTGGAGACGTTTTAGCTCAAACCGAGAAAAATGTCCCTCCGCAATAGTTCGAGTTTTCATTCTGCCAAGAATCACGCGAATCCATTGGGTAGTTTTTGAGAAATCGATGTTCAAAACAAAATAATCGCAGTTTTGCTAAAATGGTTTTTCGGCAAATTCTGTAGTTTAAAGCAACGAACTCCATCGAATAGGTATTGATAAAATGTGCAATTGGACGATGTATCGATTGAGTATCAAGAACTCAAAATTGTCTGTAAGATTTGGCAGTAATTTTGAAAAAACTGATTTCTTCGAAAATGGCCATTTTTTGACCCCAAAAATCGTTTTGGGCTTATACTGCCTTAACCACAAGAGATAGCTCAAAGGTTGTAAAAGCAAAAATATTCATTTTGGTGCCCTCTTTCCAGCCACAACAGCCAATCCGTTGTATCGACTACGTACTGAGAGAATAATGGCAAAAACCAAAACTTTCTTGTCTTAACACCTAAAAATCCGGGACTGGTCCCAGAATGTTAAAGAGCACGAAAATAATGTATTTGGAAAGTTTCATCCACTTTCATAAAGAATTGAAGCTTGTAGGGTCGAATTTACACAAAGCGATACCAGCACCTTAAGAAACACTAGTCTTTCCAAATAAGCCTTTACATCCAGGCAACCTTTTAGTAAAACGCTTTTGTACTTTTTCAATCATATCAATGTCCTTTAAAGTGTAGGGTGACCAAACTCCAAAACAGTATTTTAACTTTGGCTTGATTGGCTGAAAGACTAAGATTGGCTGAATCTGATTGGCTGTGGACGACCCCCCCCCAAACAGGGACCCCCTTATGCCTAACCCCCCACCAAACGGGGACCCCTTTTGCATACCCCCCCACCAAACGGGGACCCGAGCAAAAACACTGTTGGGGGAGGGATAACCTCTGGAAATTTGATGGTCGACCCCCAAAAGTTAGAGGGGTGAAAAACCCCACTCCAGAAATTTCAAAAAATGGCAAAAAAATGCAAAAGTTTCTGTATTTACCCTGTTTCCTTGAAAATACGGCTTGTTTATATGTTCTTCAAAATGTCAAAAAATGTTCAAAAGTGGTCCGATTTTGCTCATATTTCATGTTGTAGGTGGGATGGGCCCTGCCAACTTGCACGCCAAATTTGAGCCCGCTAGCTCATCCCCATCGCCCAAACGGGGGGTTGGTTTTTTCCCCACCACTTTCGGGTTGGTTTTTTCCCCGACCTCTATACGTGTTAAACGTAATTTTCGTAAACGTAAACAAAATTTTCAAAAGTCAATTTGACATAAGTTTTTGCAAAAATATTGATATTTTTGATGCAGATGTACTAAAAATGACCCTCTCTTTCGAATGGTATAGTCAAAAATGTTGTGCCATGCTTCCAGCAAAAATTTCGGCTGGGTTTTTATGGGTTTTTCCCGCATTGGGGTTTTCCCATCGGTTTGGTAGAAAATTTCTCACCAACCGTAAGTGCTAGAGAGATGTTTTATGGCTCATTTTGAAGCTCTTCCAAGGCCTCATGGTAGTTATCGTTAGATTTTCGATTTGTCGCTTAATAAAAAAGCTATAGCCAAATTCGAAAATTTGGGTTTCTATTTCCCGCCGCGCTTTACTCAAATTTCAAAATTCAAATTATTTTGCACGGTTACGTGACAGTTTTTAAAACTACTTAATAATACAGAGATTGGAGGCAAACAGCTCGAGTAAACATGGTAAACAACATCTTTTAATATTGTAGGAAAGCGCGGTGGCTCCGAAAGAGGCAAGCTCTGCCCAGGACCTCTGGAAGGACTGCACCAAGTTCAAGGAGCACCGCATGAATGTGGTGTTCTAAGGGGAAGGTGCGGCGCCTGCGGAAGGGGGAGCAGAGGCACCTGAGGGTGAAGTTGCGCCCACTGCGTCCGCCAAAGTAGCCCGAAGAAATCAAGGAATCCAGAGGTTAAATTCAGACTTCTAAATTTTATGGAAATTTTAAATTATGTAGAAGTAAAATCTTGAAGGGTGCTGATAATGTGTTTATTTCTATCACAGCTAAGGTCTAACTTTGGATTTGGAATTATAACGTAGTTACTAGCTCTCTGATCCGTCATGAACTATTTTGTGTTAACGGCTTTTACCCGCACCCAAGATTTTGAAAAGGGGGGCCAAGGTAATGTGCAACGGGGAGAAGTTGAAGAAGTTTTGCATTTTTTGCCCAAAAACAGTTTATATATACATTGGACTTTTATTTCTTGCAAAAAGTAAATTATCGCGCCGACGGCGCGAAAATTTTTTTAAAAAATATATATA
This sequence comes from Trissonchulus latispiculum, assembly GCA_030248195.1. Classification (NCBI taxonomy): domain Eukaryota; kingdom Metazoa; phylum Nematoda; class Enoplea; order Enoplida; family Ironidae; genus Trissonchulus; species Trissonchulus latispiculum. The sequence continues at coordinate 21,843 of JASAND010010053.1, forward strand.
GCTGTTTTTGCCATAAAAATAGCAAAACCCCCCTGGGTGCGGTCTTGCCCATGCTTACAAATTCTCACACATAATCTGCCCAAAGAGTTTCAATTTTGAGTAATTTCGTTCAGTTCCTCGCGAGTTAAGAAGTCAAAAATACGTGACCGACGGACCAGCGCTGTTGAAACTGTCGAAATCTTGCAATATTTAATCTTTCGAAAAATTGACGTTTTGGACCTAGAAAATAAATTTTCGCTGTTATCGTTTTTGGGATATACAGAAAACAATTTCGCTTTCTACATTTTTTGGTCAGACTTTAGTTATGTATAACCTTGTGAACGTTAAAATTTGTTAATTTTTGTGACACCTACTTTCCCTCTGCCGCTTGCACGCTACTCGATGGAGGCTTCTCCGAGCCCTGCTCTACATATATAAATTTCGGCGTGGAAGTAAGCCAGTAACGTTGTGCGTAGAGTACAATGCTCAGAGAACAAACAGCAACGAACAAACAACAAACAGAGAACGTTCATCAATCAACTGACTTCGTATAAATTCGCGTGTAGGTCCCTGGGCTTATTCTAGGGACTTTTTCGGAGGGGGGGGCTCCAAGGGCCCCCCTCACCATATGTCTGCCGAGCAAGGAATTTTGATGGGGCGAAAATATTTCTAAAATATGCTAAAATAGCACTATTTTTCTGGAATACACTGTAGATTTTTATCGCAAAAATAGTCAGCTTTAGCGGTGAAGAAGGCAAAAATTGAGTAAAAACTCCGGCGATGCCGGAAAATTTTGAAAATTTGGCCTTCTGAGCGATTTTTTGAGGGCAAAATGGTTTTTGGTTTTGGGTGGGGGAAGTCGTTGATGGGGGCCGTTCCCCCACTAGAATAAGCCCAGGGTCCTGATGCTCTCTACAACTAAGAAACCTCTGATATTTCCGTGACTTACTGATTGTACGTATTACTTTTTATTGTATTGTTTTAGTTTTACTACGTTCCTATTTTCTGCGTATATACCTTATTTCAGGAAATGCAGCAGCCGCCGCAGCAGCCCGGCGCTCCTCCCCAGATGAACGGAGCCGCTGGACCCGCCGCCGTTGCCGCCGGTGCTGGAGACCATTTCCATCAGCATCCGCTCGTTCCCTTGGTACCTCCACCTCCACATGCCAACGGTCATCCACCGGTAGGTAACTACTCAGCCCGGGCCGTGTTCACTCGAGAATTGATTGTTTTATAATATTCTTCTCTCTCTGGCATTTATATACACAGTGTTCATGATGGTGTGTCGTGTGGTTTTAGGTAAAGAAAGCAAGCTTTAGAAACATGCTTCTTGCTCATGAAAAGTGGTCCAATTAACGGTTCATTTTGGATCGAATTTTAGTTGCAACTTTGTTACATGCTACGATATCTCACTGCCATGACAAGATATGAGTCTGTGCAGAAGTGATACCCTTTCCCTTATCGGACATAATTGTCATTAACTTTTGCTGCTATTCGGCTGTACGGCGGTATGTATCATGTACCAAAGTCCAAAGGCGAATATAGTACCGTTCTTATTCTTCACTCCAGGGTTGAGATTTACCTTCTTCCCTCCGACATGCACTCTTGATCCCATGTGTGCTGTTCTTTTCAGGTTGTTGATTTTCTTGCTTCCATTTCTATTTCAGGGCGGTCCTGGGCACGCTCCTGCAGATGCGATTGATATTCCAGAAGTTGGTCTGCCGAATGGAAATGTTGTGGATCCTTGGAACCGATGGACCTGTGAAATCATCCACCGTGGTTGCGACCTAATGAATTGTTGAACCTTGCTGCTGGCTTGTTATGTTTCCTCTTGTATTTATAAATGTTTTTTCTGTGCTACAATTTACAACTATTATACAGATGTATTTATATACGTATGTATGTTGGAAGAACTCGTTTACAGCATACTTTTAATCAGCTAATTTTATTGTTGTTTACAAATTAGTGTTTGTTGTTAGCTTAACCACTGATGTGGTTTTCGAAATTGACGGTAACTATATTTTGTAGTTCATCTATCTATGCTAGTTAATTATATACGTATAGAATTTAATCATTTTTCTGATTTTTGCTGTTACGTAATTTGTTAAATGGCGATGATAGAAGGCTACTGCTAGCATCAACCATGTCCTTGTAATTATACGCCATCTTGTTCAATTAGTTACTGTACAGTTAAAAATATCTATGCACTTAAAATCATAATGTTGGTGATGTGCAACGTTGTATACTAATTCTCTGGGTTTTGATTTTGTTAATGTATAATGTTGGTGTTGTTTTGTTTGGGCTGTTTTTTCCGTTGGTGCCACTTCCAGTGAGTTACCAGTGATGTGTGCAGCAAATGATTGCTTTTTATCAACTGTCAGCTTTCTCACGTTGAATTACTATTTCTTCAAGATTTTTAATAATTGAATAGCTGTATTTTAAATTAAGTACGAGTATATAGCCGTGAAACCGGGACATATGCTTTATAGCACGTTTCTGCTGTCATCAGAGATACGCAGGCCGTGCGGTAAGCTCCGAGTGGGTGGGTGGCATGAGTGCAACGCACGAGGACTTCTCGTGCGAAGCTGTATTAGTTTTTGAATGCAAGCAATATCGTGTCGGATTAAATTTCTATGTTAACCAAGTAAAAACAGTGAAACGACAAAGGAAAGTTGCCTATTAGCCTGTTGCCAGACTTGTTTTTTTTAAATAGTATTTATCGTGAAGCTGAACATTGTGGAATCAGTTGTTATGAATGCTCTGTTTTGTTTTGATTCGTGACAGGCGGCATTTGTTTTAAATAAAACTGGTTTTCATGTATTATGCTAGGGCGTACGTGTTAGGTCGTGAGCGACAGTTGCCCAATTAATATGAAAGAAGCACATTCATATTTTTAAGTCTTCGGATTTTCCAGACGAGCTTTGTTACCCTTGTGACTGATAAATATGTCTACGAGCGGAGTAACATGTTTTGAAATGGTCCGTTCCCTGCTTATTTAGATTCGGATGGTAGAAGTTTCCGTTAGTGAATAGGTAAGTATAGCACTCGTCCATGGCAAAGTAACGTTTTGGTGGTGACCGCATTTCCAGCACTGACGACTGACCCCTGAGGTAGTGCTCGGACCGGTTCCGATTTTTGAAACTTGTTCCGATTCTAGCTTCCGGTTCCCATTGAGATTTTTATAAAAGGCTTATAATTCAATTTTTCCTGCTGCGCCTCGGCGCAGCAGGTCTACTATAATCGGTTTTAAGAGAGATTTTACACACGTAATGTATTATATGCAGGTTTCTATAAATTACATATATACGTTCAGTAGTTCAGCAGTGTTGGTAATGTTCAGCAATGTTAGTTTTATGCAAATGAGTTTCCGTATAAGACCATATAAACTACGACAATCGAACTTTCCATGGAATTTTGTTTGTAGATAAATGAGAATAAAGTTGGATCGCCAATGGTTTGCACAAACACACCTGCTTTTTCATATTTTTGCATTAACGCAATTTGCCGTACAAGGCTAATTCAGTTTGTAGAGTCGCATTGTATGCATATTGGTGGTTAATGAATTCTACTTTCATTATTTTTTCAAACATTGGGCGAAACAATGATATCACTCATGTTAGGTACAGTTGCTTTTAATATTACAGCTTACACTGACGAATAATTTCGTTCACAAAATTATAAGTTCTATAATTATTATTTGTACGGTTTGAAGGAGTTTGAAGGAGTTAAGACTGGTTAAATAGCTCCATGGTGCACAATGTGATGGGTCTACTTATTCTTGTTTCTTGTTGAACTTTTCCTGAACAAGCTCACATATACAAACAAGGATTCTTTGCTCGCAGCAGGTCCATTGTGACCGTAGGTAACAATTTGCGGTAATAGCCTAAATTCTACACTAAACACTACCAATTTTGCACCAAAATCTTGCTTGTTTAATGTTTTATATAAATTGGACCAAAACCTTATGAGCCAACGTTGTTATATGCTTAACGTTATTAATTTACATGTAAAATAAGTAATTTTTACATCAGTTTTAATAGTGTTAACTTGTTTTAAAAGTAATGAATATGTAAAAAATTTCAATCCTAAACTCATTTCCTGCGTACCATGGTAGTAGTTTGTTCAACTGTAAAAAAGTATAGGATTTAGGCATTCTCGGCATGCCACTGCCACTAATTAGCTGGCCCTCTGATTTATTTTGCTTGGCAATTGACCAAGAATTTGTCAATTGCTCGCAATCCTCTATCTTGCTTGGTCGGTCAGAAACTGGCCATGTTTCTTTTTGCATTAATGTAGCGGCAGATACAGCAAGACATATACCTGGAATCATATTTCTTGGCAATTGGCGGTACAGTGCAGCTGTAAAAAGCGGAAAAATGTAAAAATTTCGAAAAAGTGAAGAATTCATATGTCTGTTTGTCTACGACTGTCTATTAAGAGAAAATTGCGAAAATCCGTATGCACTCATTCTAATATTCAGAGAAAACTCTAGAAAACCAAAGTTAGTTTCCAGGTATCTATTAGAAAAAGAAAATCTTAGTCTATATTTTGATATAAAGATGGTTTCTTAGCTCCAAGTCAGGGTTTGTGTTTTGATATCGGAAATGTGTGCATTTTTTGTGCATTTTTAAAAAATAGGGTGCATTTTAGAAAAAAATGTGTGCATTTTCAAAAATTCTTCCGAACAATTTCTTGCCGTTTTAACAGATTAACAAACGGCAATGAGTGAACTAGCATTGTACGCGTCGAACCGCTGTAGAGGAAAACATTTGAAGAAGTACTTTAAGAGAAAAATCCAGTCGTTTATTTCTGACAATGAAGGGACGCACAGTATATAAATACAACCCAAAGCAGAAATATTTCAATAATTAGTGGCTTTAGTAAAGAAGAATAGAACAAGTAAGGTCTTTGCGACGTTGGCCTGATCGAAAAATAGTAAGAAGATGTGGGGGTCTGGGGGCGGCAGCCCCCAGCTAAAAGCTAGAGCTTTTTTAAATTTGAAGCACTTGGGAAATTTTTTAGGGCATTTTGTGGTTAGTGGAAGTAAAATTTGACTGTGCATTTATGTGTGCATTTTAACTTCAAGTGTGCATCTTGGAAAAAAGTGTGCATGTGCAGTTGTGCGTGCACAATAAAATGCAAAAAAGACAAACCCTGCTCCAAGTAAACAATTATTATTAATGCTTCAAAGTTGATAACTCCAAAAAGGCGGTTGATACTCCATCAGCTCAAAAGTAATTGCGTATCTTACCAACATACAAGAAAAACTCTTACTTGGTGAAGAATAATACTCCATAATAGGTTTCGGAAAACTTCCAAAAGACTACATTCAAAAGCTAGAAACAATTTCAGAATTTCCAGACTGAAAGTGATAAAAAGCTAGAAAAATTTTGAAAATTTGCAAGCTAAAAACTTAATTTCTGTACACATTTTTTACTCATCTGAGACAAATTACACTGGAACCGGTCCGGCTCCAAGTGCTACCGGTTCCGGTCTCGATTCCGGTTCAAAAAAATCCTTCCGGTTCTGGTTCCGGTTCTGCCGGTTCCAGTGGAACCGATCCGAGCACTGCTCTGAGGGGTGGAACCAGAAAGGGGGGGGGGAGTCCGAAAGCTGCTCCACCACGGCAAGGCGGGGCCGTTCCCTTGGCTTGACTGTCCTTTGGGAGGCCCCTTCGGGTGTCCTGGGTTTCCTGTAGGGTACTGGGCGGTTAGATTAACTTCTCAGCTGTATGGATCCGTAGTAATAATAATTAGTATGAGTTCGAAATCTTAGAATGTGAGATTATTGGCTAAATGTAGATTAATATCTGACTGAAAACCTTTCCTGACTAAAATAGCATCAAGCGCCTGTCAAAATGAAGACATTAAGTGATTTGACAGTTAGATTAGAGATGTTAAAATTTTCCAACAGGTAAATTGTAAACTTGATTTGTAGTGTTACTTTTTCTTCACTTTCCACACCAAAACTGTTTCATGTTTTTGAAGAACCCTATTCAATCACAGTAAATATTTCAACGTATTCGTTTTCAATAAGATTGATTCTGACGACCAAAATACAAAATTATAGCAAGATTAGACCGCTGCTCTATTTTCTGACCACTTGCTTAATTTTTGACAGATCGTTTTGTAAGAAATTTGAGAAACGACAAAAAGAAAGGGAAGTTTTTCACTTTAAACTTGGTGTTTGTTAAAATTAAAACTTGTCTGACCTGTGAAACCAGGATAATAATCAGTCTAACATCGAAATAAAATTATGTTAATTGATCAACCCTAATCTTAATTTTTGACAGGATGGTGTCAGGTGAGAGAGTACTTAAGGTACTCGATTTCACCAGCCCAGCATCAATTTCTTGTTCTCACTTCCTTCCCGTGCTGGTTCTATCCTCCGCAGTCAGTCTATTTTTCCGATTCCAATCGTTTTTGGACCATGGAAGGGATTCGCTGGATGGCCTTTCTGGCTGTGGGTTGTTCCACTCTCACCCTTCTCGCTTCCGTCTTCTTCGTTCCGATGCTCTTCGCCGAGATCTCCAGCATCTGGGCTGATCTGGACTCACGCATGGACTCATTTAAGGTTGGTTGTTGCCACCTTCTTCTAATCCCTGTCAATTGTAGCTAGCTACCTCCTTGTGAATATTTAGGATCTAGCCGTCTTTCCACTGCATCCGGACGAATAACAAAGATAGGTAATCCAGTTATCTGAAATTTTCAGATAGCAATAGAAGTCTACAAACTACCTTAGCTCATTGTCGCTGTCTTTATTTTCAGAAGCTATCAGACGTAGCATGGCGTGAATTGTCGGAACTGAATTCCAATCCTGAAGCGAGGATGATTCGCCAAGCCTATGGAGGTGGAGGTGGAGGAAGCGGAGGCGGAGGATTTGGTGGAGGCGGCGGCGGAGCAGGAGGAGGAGGAGGAGGAGGAGGCGGAGGCGGGGGAGCAGGAGCGGTCGGGACAGGAGTCTCTTCTGGAATGTGTCGTACGTGTTTTAGTGTTAATAAATACATAACTCGATTAAGGCATTATAGACACTAATTTTATTTTTACAGCACAAAAACTTAAATGGTTTATTAAGATAACGATGTTTTTATTTTTGCTAGGCTCATAAGCACAGTCATAGCAGTCAAAGCAATGCAAATCAAGTAGAAAGTCAAGTTTACAGATAAACTGTATAAACTCTAACCGAAACTCAACTATATATATATATATGTTATAGTTGCTAATACTTTATGGCTTTCCTTCTTTATTTCTGCTATAAATTTCTTTTTCCAATTTAGGCTGTGATTCATCAACTGCTTGTCCTCCTGGACCGCCTGGTATTCCTGGTGAACCTGGGTAAGTATTTGACTGACACTTAATGATCGACAAATAGATAGTTCATAAGTATATGCATATATACATTCATTCAGTTTAGTTGTTGTGTGCTTACGTTTTGCTGTTTACCAACATATATATTGCATTATGAGGTACGATACGATTGTTGACTGTTTCAGGGAGCCGGGAGAGGAAGGAGATCCGGGGTCGGACGGGGCTCCTGGTGAGGACGCGGAGGACACGCAGGGCGAGATGCACGGAATGCCGGAGTGCATGGAGTGTCCACAGGGCGACCCCGGCGCACCCGGACCTCCTGGGCCCAATGGTATGCAATCCCTTTGGACTTCACCTTAAGTTTCATAGTATCGCAGTAGTGTTGAAAATGATCAGGTTGAATTTTAATTCCTGCTGTCTTAATTATGCTTCCACCTTAAGCCAACAAATCCCTAAGTTTGAGTTAAATTTGAAATTTAAGGTGTTTATTTTTCTGCTTTGCAGGTCCTGCCGGTATGAAAGGGATGCCAGGTATGCCCGGTCGTCCAGGAAATCCAGGACAACCAGGCCAGGGCGGACTACCCGGCCCAGATGGTGGTCCTGGAGCTGACGGTGGACCTGGACCGGCCGGACCGGCTGGAAATGATGGGTCCGGAGGAAGAGGTGGAAAGGGTGAAAAGGGAGAACCCGGGCTGAAGGGGCCACAAGGTCAGCAGGGAAAACCAGGGAACAAGGGCGGCAGTGGACCTCCAGGACCTCGTGGCCCCAATGGTCCGCCAGGTGATAATGGCAAGCCAGGTGGTCCAGGTCAAGCCGGACCGGCTGGAGGCCCAGGTGGTCCCGGGCCGGATGCCCAATACTGTCCCTGTCCACCAAGAGGTGGCGGTGGAGGATTTGGAGGAGGCGGAGGAGGCGGAGGAGGTGGAGGTGGAGGTGGCGGATATAAGCTGAAATAAAGAGCATAGTCGAAGAAGAAATGTTCACGTTATATTGAGTCTAATTTCTTTTCTATCACAGTCGGTTTGTATTTTAATTATTTTATATTATTTATCCTATTTCATATATTATTAAAGATCAATTATGTAAGCTCTTATTCTAGTGGAACTTAGCACTGGCAGTATTTAATTTGCCAGGCACATAGGTCCAAAGAATATTCTGGATAACTTGAGCTTCCTGAAATATTATCAATGACCACCTCAGGCCCCACCACAAAGGTAAGCATTATTTTAGATCAATTATGGAATATTGTTACATTATGCAAAGATTCAATGTGTTTTGATTTTTCCATTGTTAAAGGAGTTAGAACTCAATAGTACTGCGCTCTTCGTCATATCAAGAGTACATAGTAACTAAGAGTGTGACAAGCGTCCCACTCTTAGTTATTAGGCCGCAGTAGTGTTGTTTCGGTAGCCGATTTTAGTTTCAGTTTCAGTTTCAGTCGGTGGTTCCAAATAATTTCAGTTTCAGTTTCAGTCGGCAGACAAAAATAGTTTCAGTTTCAGTCGGCAACGTAAAAAATTTCAGTTTCAGTTTCAGTCGGACTTTCAGTTTCAAAGTACAAGTTACAAAAGTTGTACACATTGGGTTGGTATTCGGTCTTCCGCTCTTTCTACTGAAGCACCTGTGGCTCAGTGGTTAGAGCGTCTGCGCGTTAAGCAGAAGACGCGGGTTTGAACCCCGCCAGGTGCCCGAATTATTCGGGTGCCTGGTGGTGTATATGTCGTAGTAATTTCTGTATTCAGTAAATACTGTATTTACTGGCCGATTTCAGTAAATATGGTATTTACTAGTAAGAATGATATTTTCTTTAAACTCCCTATCTTTACACGTAAATACCATTTTTACTGAAACTCGCCCAGTAAATACTGTATTTTCTAATAAATTTTGTATTTTGTCGTAAGCGCCTTTCTCTTTGTGTGTGGCTTTGGGTTCAAAGGGCATGCCGACGTCATATTTAAAGCCCAAAGATAGGTCATACATTATCACAATACGTGCAAAGGGGGTGCATGAAGATAAACTCCTGACGTTAGAAATATTAGTTTACAAAATTAAGAAATTGTTTTAATTTTAACACAGTTTTTAAAATCAAAACAGATTTATTATAAACGTATGTTTTCTGTTTTACATAAAGTTTTAAACTGCTATTCGTGTATTTTTAAATTACGAAAAGTAAGTAAGATTAAAACCATTAAGCAACGTGTTAATTTTTAATTAATCGTAATTCATTATGATCATATTATAATACATATACAATATAATATAATATAATATTATAATACATATATACATGTCTGTTTTGATTTTAAAAACTGTGTTAAAATTAAAACAATTTCTTAGTTTTGTAAACTAATATTTTTAACGTCTGGAGTTTATCTTCATGCACCCCCTTTGCACATATTGCGATGATGTATGATCCATCTTTTGGCTTTAATAACTATGACGTCGGGTCGGCATGCCCTTTGAACCCCTAACCACACAAAGACAAAGGCGTTTAACACTGGTTTGCACCAAATGTGATTAGCAAATGATTAGCGAATTTCCTGCTAAGCAATTGCTTAGCAAGTGCTTAATCCCAAACTCCTTTGCACCAAATCTGATTAAGTTAACCAACTGCTAAGCAGATGCTAATCAAGTGCTCAAGAAGCAAATATTTAATCCTATTCTGGAGGAGGATTAACTGCGAAATTCCTGCTAATTTTTCGAATTTATTATTATCTCCAGTCAAACCGTAATGGCGAGAATGCTTGCTGGATACTTAGAGGTTCTCCACGTTGCCCCTAATAGCAAGATATCAAATAAAATGTTCGCCAACAATTTGCAACGCTAAAGTGTAACGAGATAAAAGCATTTTTAAGATTCTCAAACATTTGGAATTAGGAGATATCCGACCCGTTTAGTTTTATATACATATACTACATGATAACTCAACAACACAACTCTTCCCAGGTAGGGACATGTATAGATTCAACCGAACACAAAAATTGGTTTCTTGCATCGAATTCAAAGACTGCTAATGTATATCCTGAGAAAATTTTAAGCAAGTGATTAACAGATACGGCAGTCCTTGTAATCACATGACAATGGCATAAAATTCCCATAGCTGATTGGTCCAAATTCAAACATCCAGTATTTTCATTGGTCAATTCTTAGTAATGCTAACCATTTGCTAAGCAACTGCTAAACTGATGATCTGTTAATCACTTACTAATCAGATGTGGTGCAATGGAGTTGTTGCTAAGCAAATGCTCAAGATTAGCACTTGTTTAGCTGATCATTTGGTCTTCGGATTAGCAAGTGCTTAGCAAATAGTTAATCACATTTGGTGCAAACGGCCGTAAGACAAAATACAGAATTTACTAGAAAATACAGTATTTACTGGACGAGTTTCAGTAAAAATGGTATTTACGTGTAAAGATAGGAAGTTTAAAAAAATACCATTCTTACTATTAAATACCGTATTTACTGAAATCGGCCAGTAAATACAGTATTTACTGAATACAGAAATTACTACGACATATATACAACTTTCATTTCTTCAATTTTATTCAGCTTCAGTTCGCTTTAAAAAGGAACGGTTTCCAGCCTTCTGAATTTACATAGATCACAATTTGGTGTTTATTCAGTCTCTCCTGCAGCAGGACTAACTAAATAGAAGCTCAAAACCTTCAAAATGTCAAGTTTTAAGGAAAGACTGAAACTAGTTTCAGTCTTTTACCAAATATAGTTTCAGTTTCAGTCGGCTGCCTAAAAATGTTTCAGTTTCAGTGACTGAAACATCACTACTACTCCCCCACAACTGAGTACCTAGTGACCCCCCACCACAACTGAGTACCAGGTACACAATTGTGTACCAGCACTCGCTTGAATGTTTACATTTTGAAGCCAAAAACATTCTATCAGCAGCTGGCTACTTCTGAGCTTCAGCACGTAAACATGCAAGCGAGTGCTGGTACACATTGTGTACCTAGTACTCAGTTGTGGGAGGTCACCAGGTACTCAGCTGGGGGGGGGGGAGGGGTAGGCCGTTATTGTGCAGATGATGTCTGCAGTCTAACAACTGAGTCACACTCTTACTCTTAGTTATTATGTACTCTTGGTCACATTAATCAGTCATAGCAAGAGTCCATAATAATTTCCTATATATTATAGAAGAAGAGTAAGCCACTAGAGGGACTCCTCTTCTTGGCATTGCGTGACGGTGCTCCGACCACATTACGCGAATGTTCCCCCAGTTTGGGGGGGGTCGACAAGCATACTCCCCAACCCCCCCTCCGTTTGGTGGGGGGATAGTCGAAAGTGGTCCCCGTATGGTGGGGGGGAGCCAAAAGTGGTCCCCGTTTGGGGGGGGGGCGTTGAAAGAGGTCCCCGTTTGGGGGGGTCGCTCAAACAGGTACTGTTGGGCGCATTCTGATTGGCTGTTGGCGACCCCCAAACTGGGACCACTTTTTGTGCCACCCCCAACGGGGACCTCTTTCGGTCGAACCCCCCAAACGGGGACCTATTTTCGAATAGAACAAAAACCACCGTAATCCCCTGCTCTACCCCCCCACCAAACGGAGGGGGGTTTTTGCAATCTGATTGGCTGTTGGCTACCCCCCCACCAAACGGGGACCTCTTTTCGCCTACCCCCCCCACCAGAAGCGGAGTGGGGGCATGCTTGTCGCTCCCCTTAAACGGGGGAACATTCGCGTATTGTGGTCGGATTACCGTTACGCAATGCCAAGAAGAGAAGCCCTCTAGTGGTTTACTCTCCTTTGTAATAATAGAGCAATTATGCACCTCTTGGTCACAGGGTGGAAACAAAGCAGCCCTGAAAAATCTGAAGACTTAATTATAAAAGTGCTACTTTTACTTTAATTGGGCAACTGCTGCTCACGACCTAACACGTACGCCTCCCTAGCATAGCTAATACACTGTGAAAACCAGATTTATTTCAAAGAAATGCCGCCCGTCACTTAATCAAAACAAAACAGAGCATCCAT